>VUQR01007471.1:0-46202 GCA_015108515.1 Hemichromis elongatus | reverse complement strand
GTTTCTCTCTTTTTTTTTTTTTTTCTTTCCCCTTTCCCCCCCCCCCCCCCCCCCATTGAGTTCCAGTTTATTTCCACTACAAAACTATGAAATAACACATCTTTTGTTATCCATTTTCTCTCTCTCCTTCTCACTTTGTATATCCATCTTTCTCTCATTGCCCTGTTTTGTGTACACTAATGTTGTCGGTCATTTCTAGGTGGCAATTCCTAATATTTCACCTTCCTTCAGTGTTATATCCATAGCATGTCTCAGTCTCACACCATGTTTCCATAACAACAAGGTTTCTAGAGGACCTTCTGGTATTTCGTAGATGGTGGTGAGTGCCTGACTGGCATTCCTAACTCAGAGTCAGATCTGAGTTAGGACTGCCAACGGCTCTGTTTGTGATGCATATTAAAAATAAGGCTGTGGTTGGATGCAGTACTTTCACTGCAACTTAGAGAAATAAAATAAAAAACAAACTATTTAAGCTCACAGAAGGTATGCAAAAGGTAGTGGGCAGTGAAACTCCATACACTTACTGGCTACTTATATGGTGTACCTGTGCAATTCCTCATTTTTACAAATATCTAATCATGTGGCAGGAATTTTAGGCATTTAGAGATGGTCAAGATGACCTACTGAAGTCCAGAACATGAGAATGAGAAAGAAAAGTGATTCAAGTGACACTGAACTTGGCATGGGTGTTGGTGTTTGAAATATCAGACCGTCCATATGGGATGGTCTGATATTTCAAACACCAACACCCATGCCAAGTTCTGCAGATGTACTAGGAACTTACCACACAACCAACACTAGGGTTTACAGATAATGGCCCAAAAAAGAGAAAATATCCAGTGAGCTGCAGTTTTCTGGATTTAAATGCCATGTTGAGGTCAGACAAGAAAAGCCAATCTACTCGAGCTGATTTGGCGTAGGAATGAAAAGTGGAGAAAAGAATTGCTTAATAAATTACAGTTAGTTTAGTGAAACTGTGATAAGCTGACCCCACAAGTACTGAAACAGAAGCAAGAAGAGCCTTGATGTCCTCAAAGGCTTTTTGACAGGGAACTGACTACTGGAACTTAACCTTGAGAGTTATATCAGTTAGAGGAGCAACTACAAAAGAGATTTAAAAAAAAAAAAACTCAAGATCAAACTCCATTCCACTAAATCACTGATGTTGTCTCTTAGTAGTGGGAGGAAGGAACTAAGGAGCCTCCACTTTGGCCCTGATTGGATGTACCTTCTCCTGTTCAATCACCTTGACCAAATAGGACACAGTGGCCTTAGCAAACTCACACTTGGCAAGACTCATTCTAACATTTGCCTTGACTAGATGATCGAACATAGCCTGGATGCACTTAAGATGATCTTGCCAAGTGTTGCCATATAGCACTACATCATCTAAATATACAGCACACCCTTCCAAACCAAAAAAAAATCCAGTTCATCTGTCACTGGAATGTGGTAGGAGCATTTATCAACCCAAATGGCATAACTGTAACTGAAAATAATTCCACTGGTGTAACAAAGGATGCAATTTCTCTAGCATGTGGTGTCAAAGTGGGTGGGGATATTGAACAAGAATGAGATGTAATAATTGAGCATAGCCCTTCCTTTCTAGATTATTCTAGACTCTTAAGACAACCCTGTTTGAAAAATTTAGATGACTCCTCTCCAACTACTCCCAACTGGAACTGAACAGTTCCCATCAGGCAATGGTGAGAAAATGACAACTGATAGACTTTATCTGGAGTAGAAATGATGTAGTTCAATTCTAAGAACTGGTACAAACAGCAGGAGCCCACAAATTTCCTTCTAAAGGTGAATTAACCATGGCCAAGGGTCAACACTTGATCCCCTAGGCTAAAGATGCTATTCAGCATGTAGTCCATAAAGGCATTTCATTTTTGTTTCAGAAGCCACCAGATTTTCTCTTGACCATCTATGTAGACACGTGTTTAAAAACCAGTAGGATAGAAAAGACCCCTGTCCTGTTGTAACACTCCTCAAACATGGTGACCAAAACCAGTCATTTGGACCAAAGCCAGTACTAGATTGGGCTAATTGAGCAGTGGCGACCCCATCACACCTTCTACAGTAACCATATCATCATGCTTTGAACCACTAGACTGTTTCAACTAATAGTTTTGTTACACTAACTGAACTTTTAAAACAGTCAGTAAAGGATCTTTAAAGGACTGCTTATAAAGATTAAAATGTACAACAACCGATCTCTTTAATATTTCTCCAATAAATCCTCACTTGGATAATCCACAGACTTTGCTCTTGTAGTCATCATTTCAATCAGGAAAAAAGGCTACTAGCACTGACTATGCTACTAGTTATTTGCTACCATAGTACAAACCAGGGCACATCATTTTATAAAACCAAGCTGAATAATGCCCCCGCCCCCGGCTAACTGCTTGCTACCTCTCAACCCTAGTCTTCATGTATTTCCATGGCAGATAATTGAAACACAAGACCCACTTGCGTCATTCAAGTCCCAGCTATACTGTTGCTTACCTAGACAGGGAAGTGAAACAAGGCCTTAATCATGTTCTGCACAAAATAATCTAAAACAACAAGCTAACAAGGGGACTGAGTTGCTTATCCCTGCAGGGAACGTTAATCTAAAGAAACTCCTCTACTATCAATACCATCCCAAAATAACCCGACAACAAGCCAACCGTATAGCCCCACCAACAACTGCCTTTCACAAGAGCATTCTACCGAACACACCAAATTTACCATTACTGCACTATCGGACGCAGGCCAAGTAGAAACACCTTCAAAAACAACTACCAACAGGTGTGGATCTCCCTCCCAACCTGCCTGCAACTTAGTCCCTAGTAGTTGGTATTAGCACCCACTTTGTTACAAGGGACTCTAGCTTGCAAAAAAAAAAAAGAAAAAAAAGAGGGATTCTATACAAGTAGGATACGCATGACCTATTTTATTTACAGGAGATGGGAACAAAAAACGGGACATAAATTAGTGCTGCAATATATGCTTTGTTGGGTAAAAGCATATATTGCCTAAAATATGAAGTACATCAGTCAGAGAGCCTGCTTACCATGTGAGGACAGAGAAAGAAACAAGGTCGGCTCTTCATATACAGAGTCACAATCAGCCCCTGATGACAGCCAGCTGGCAAGAATTCGTATTTTCCACCCATGAGTCACATGACCCAACAAAGCAGACTAAGAGTCATGTACAGTAAATGGCACTTGCCGAGCACTGCTTACCTTTGAAAATAGTCTCTCATCTTCCTCTTCTGTCCTCATTCTTTCTCCATTTCTCAGGCTTGCACATTGCTTTGTTTTGTTTTGCCTTGTTTTTGCCTGGGAAATATACTTTTAGCTAGCTGACACATTTTGTGTCAAACTGCACAGAATCATTTGTGCATTTGTTTTGGATTTGCTGAGCTACGTGGATAAAATCTAAAATTGCATTTGAAACCTCCTACTTAAAAAAAGTCTTCTGTCGTGCTAGCTATTTGCTGAAACACTGACCAAAACTTCTCATGTGCACCTTGAACGCATCACCAGGATGAGAAGAAAATAAGCATGTTTTGAGAGTGAGTAACAATCTGTGGGATGTCTTTATTTTCCTATCACTGAGCAAGTATCAGCATGCCATCATATATTAACTAAGAGTAATATTAACAAAGAGTTCACTGTACTCAAATGGCCTCCATAGTCATTAGATCAGTCCAATAGGGCAGCTTTGAGATTTGCATCATGCAGATTTTCGTCATGAAAAAAGTGTGCAGTATCTGTGTGATGCTATCATGTCAATATGGACCAAAATGTCTGAGGAATGTTTCCAGCACATTGTTGAAGCTATAGAGCCATGACGAAGCCAAAACTACTAGCAAGGTAAAAGTAATAAAGTGACCAGTGTGTGTAGTTGCTAGTCTATGTCAAAACTGTTCAGAAAACAATATATATTGATCAGTCAATCAATCAGCCAAATCTTTATTTCAAACATATAAGTAACAAGTTCTAATACATATAAAAACGAATAAACACAAAATCGCTGGAGGCCTTTCTACTCAGAAAAAACAAAATGCTGACCATTTCCTGTTCAAAAAGGAGCAGGAGGAAACAAATACTTCTTATTAATAAGATATAACGACATATTTGGAAAAAAACCAAAAAACATTTAAGAGCTCTAGCCCCCTCTTCTGGATTTTCTGTTTGACCAATCCATACAAAGTTTTTTTGAATGTGATTTCTTTCTGGCCCCTTTATTCTTATAAATAACAGTTTTAACTTACACACTACAAATGTTGACTTAGCTTGCTACTCCAATGCAACCACTTTATCTATATGTTTAACAGCTGAGGAGCTGTGATAAATATGCATGAACGCCTTGCTGTGAAACTCTGTGCAGTCATGTTATTATGATAAAATGTTACCAGGAATTTAGATTTACTTGTGATTGTGTCTTGTAATGATGTCCTGATTTGCAACTTCAAATGTTACTTGAGAGTCACGGGGTGTGGTACAAATGATCTCACCTATTATACCACAGACTGTATATAAAATGTAAACTTCAGGTTCTGAGAAGTGAAGCAAATGCAGAAGTGCCTCAAACCCACATTGTTTTCTAAGGTTACCAGCAGGTAACGCTTATGACTTTAGGTTAGGTGCCATACTCTATAAACGTCTATGAACACTTTCCTCGTTATAGGGCATTAAACCATATACAGTGACTTAACTGACCGTTATTTGAAACATAAAAATCAAATACCTTGAAAAACAGGTGGCCTATAAAGGAACATGTGCTCACTCTCTATGATTAAGTCACACTGCATAAAACATTTATTTGGTAAATCCTGGTCCCCATTAGAGTCAAACGGGATGATATATTAACAAGCAGACTATGAGTACCCCATCATTTCTGGATTAGTTCAATTCTTGCCAAATTCAGTTTCATTCAGCTTCAAATTACCAAGTTGGTAAGGACAAAAAATTTAGACTTAAAGCTTCTCAACACGACACCCCAATGGAAAAAGCAAGAGTAGCTCTATCTTTCATTTACAGTCTATGGCTTATACACATTGGCTGTCACTTGTAAAGTACCCCAAATCCCTTTATGTCCTCACTATAGTAAAAAATACTATTTCGTTTTCAAGTGTCATTTTAGACATAGATCATTTTAATGTGTGGTGTGAGTAAGCCTCTAAAATCACCATCATAATAAAAGTACAACACATCACCCACAATAACAGTAATATGATGATGGTAGATCGGTTTTTGATGTGTCTGTCAGGTTTTGACAGCCTCAACCAATGATGTTGTCAAAACCTGACAGCCATAGCCTTATTGGTTGAGAGCCAACCTGCCAAGAGGCCTTTTATATTCCGAGTTCTACATTGGCTGTCCAAAAAGTAATACTCACATAGACTATTTTGACTGGTCTTTTGTCTTGTGAAGATGTCTAGAAGAAACTAATCCCTGAGTCATCCATATTTCCCCTAATAGGGACTGTAACAGAAGACAAGCTGCAAAGATAATCATCAACCAGTTAAATATGGTTTGAAGAACTGAGTTTATATTTAAAGGCTACTTTTTTCTTTTTTTTAAAAAAAAAGGTGTTGATTGCTTTGGGACTGTCATACTAATGATGAAGTTCATAAAGACTGGAGAATGACATTTAGGTTATAAAAGGACCATTTGGATATTAATTACTTCCCACTGGCCTCTGAAAAGTTACTATGTACTATTCTAAGAGTGTAGGTTATAATTAATGTCAAGAGAGCAATCAATAATATTAAAAAAAGGTCTCATCAATTATGGATGCTTGTTGCCAATTGCTGTGTAAAGGATGTTGTCAAGAATGGAAAGCTAATGGTTACCAAGGCAACATAATCTGTGGGAGGTACAGGGTAAATACATGTTTATTTAGGGAGTGTTTTCCTCAAAATCCACAACTGGAATATTAGTTTTATATAAGATTCTTAAAACCAGCAATTCAGGACCCAGTTAACATCTGCGTCACTTCACATCTCTCGCAGTTTTTTGTAATACTAGTGCAATTTCAGTTTAGAAAGTATATAGAGCTGCAGGAATGTTCCCGATTAAAGAGACAAAATTGCTGCAGTTGCTATACATGCGGTCTTTTATGTGTCTTTCAGCTAACATTGCAAACATTAGAAAGTTTTTTAGTGACTGCCAAAGTCAAATAATTTTTGCTTCATCCCACTGGAATGTGATCATTAGCTCCTTTTCACTGTATTCACATGCATATTAAATTAACCATTAATGAGGTATGGAGAGCTGGCCAGGCAGGGCTTGATGACGTGGCCTCTAGGTTATTACAGGCATTTTTTTAGGTGTTTTCAGATCAATTTTAATGAGCAGCAAATTCATATAAAAAAAACAGAGTTTGATTTGATATCTCATGCAAAAAAAAAGAAAAAATCCAGGCAGCTTTTAACACATCCTCCCTTTCTATGCAACATAAAATTGTTAAAGATTAGCATCAATATTGTAGTGCTTTCCTAGCCAATTGGCTTGTTATAGCAGATTCTCCACTTTTACCTTTCTGGTTGTAGATCAAAGGGGGTGGGGGGGCTCAAATTATCTGTAATAGAACACAGCATCAAGCTACATGCTCTGATGCTTTGCCTTCTACTACATTTGATTTCACAAGCTCAAATGGTGATCCACAAAGGGAAAGGTCAGGGTATGTTATGTGCAAGATGGCTGAATAAGCTGTCAGACTAATGGTTTAAGTCATCCGTGGTTCAACAGCTAGATGCTGCTGTGAGAAAGCAGACACCTTTGTTTTTCAGATATGAAAAGAGCTCATTTAAAAAATAAATTGCAACAAAAAACGTGCACGTACAGGCCCGGTTGGACATTCAGACATCATTTCGACTCTATTCCTTTTGTAACTGTCACCATGTGTTACTGACGCTTTACTTTGAATAATGAAGACACGCGAGTCTAAATGAGGAAAATAGAGACATCGCACGCTGCAAAAGCCTTCGGGTGCTGTAGGACTCCACCTTGTTGTACTCACCCACTTCCTCTTAACCGCCTGAAGGCAGGAAGAGAGAAGAGACAGAAGGGGAAGAGAGGCAAAGGGGGATGGGCTTATTGCTTTCATTTAACGTTAAAAAAATGCAGAAATGAGAAGTTAAGGTGGACAGATAAACTAGTAGATTTATAAAGACAAAAGTATAAAGTAGGTAAAGGATTACACACAATCATGGCTCCTTGGACGAAAACCACAAGAGAGCGGTATGGTGTAGGTAAGTCAACATGTGAATGTTTGTATGTATCTTTGTGTATGTGCAGGCACATCCAGTTTTTATGGTGTCTTTCTGTTACGGTATGATGCTAGACTATACAGCCAATGAATAGAAATGAGAAAAATAGAT
Source organism: Hemichromis elongatus (assembly GCA_015108515.1). Taxonomy (NCBI): domain Eukaryota; kingdom Metazoa; phylum Chordata; class Actinopteri; order Cichliformes; family Cichlidae; genus Hemichromis; species Hemichromis elongatus. The sequence continues at coordinate 38,821 of VUQR01007471.1, read as the reverse complement.
TCCCATCACTTCCTGCTTGACGGATGTAGGCAGGTGCCAAAGGCCTCAAAGAGCTTTAGGAGGTAGACGTCAGCTTTAATCCCTCCAAAGAACTGAGATCCTGAAAACTTATTCATCATTTAACATCAGTGCAACTACGCTAATTATAGTTTATTTGCACTGAAGTGGTTCGTGCCGTGGTTTGTGAGGGATAAAATCATGAGCAAAGATGGAGAAATAAGCAGCTGCAAGTAGGCAATCTCTACAAATTGCATAGCATGCAGCACATAAATACAGAAGCTGGAAGATAAACAGTCCTTAAAAAATTTTCATTTTTGAAAGTGAAAGGCTGGTTTTGGCTAGGAGCAAATCCTAGAATAGGCAAGTACAGTGTGCAGTTTATCTGTTATATATGTGGGTTTAATATGGCGGAGCTAATCAGTGTGTGTTGCCATTAGATATGCAGTGCAGGCACAGACTTGGCAAAGACACGGATTTCTGCCTCCTAATACAGACTTTATTAACTAAGGTTCACTGGTCTGTTGCAGCCACTGCATTGATTTATCATATAACCTACTTACAAAAAAAGCCATTTAGAGGTTTTTTTGTTACCTGGGTAGCTCATCTGCTAATAGCATTAGACTGACGCTGATAGTGGGTGTGGGTTAAAAAGTCATTTTAAAGCACTTTCTAGTATACTTACTCAAAGAAAGTCTTGTTTATTGTATCTAGTATGCATATCTTCCTGGTCTGTGTAAGACTACAACACAGGAAGTGGGGGAAGAAGGAAGTATCAAGTTTGAATACAGTAGAAAAGTCTGATGCAAAAAAAAAAAATTGTTGACAATTTAGTCTCACGAATTGCGCACTAATAAGCTTCCTTTTCCTTTTCTCTGAGTTTAAGTATCGTTCTAGAAATAGTATGGCTTTTTTTTTTGCACAGTGACAATTTCATTAGCAGGCATTTTGTAGCTGCAGTTGTTCTTGAGGACAAACCATCTGTAAGCTCAAATGGAGGAGAGCAAGCCTCTGAGCTGTTGCACAAAGACGAATGATAGACTGTGGCTGCTGCCGGTGTTCTGCACGCTTTCCCTCTGCTTTGTAACTACTCTTTGGCTGCAACCCGTGTCGCTACTCACTGCTGCTTTCGCTGTTTTCTAAATCTGACATTTTGACTCAAAGAGTCATTAAAGAAAGGACAGAAATCAGAAAAAAGAGCCAAACGTCTTTAAATTGCTTCAGATTTTCAACAGCCCAAAACTTAAAGAAATGCTGCTTACTATTGCATAAGCCAAGAGAAGCCACCCACCCTCGCAGCTGACAAGCGGTTCAGTAGAAATAAAAGATTTGTTAACAACTGAAGAAAGGCGTCGCTCCTTAACCTGTTCCATTGCCTGCGTCTGTGTGGCACCGTTTGCAGCTGTCCAGCATCTGAATACACAAACTTATTTAGGCTACTTGTTTTTATTTACCTTAAGCTACTAAGTCGCTATCTACTATTGTATTTCACTGCTACTTGTTTTTTGTTTTTTTTCTGGTTAGCCTTTTTTCTAATCTTATAACGTGTGACGTCACTAATCAAGCTAGCTTACCGTGTGTGCTAAAATCATCCTGTAACCGAGGCTTACTGCACACTTAGTGTTTTTGTTCAGGATTATTTTTCCGTTGTAACAATAACCTTTTTAACTTAATAACTTTTTAATTTTTTTTATAGTAAAGTGGAACTTTATTGGCCAAAATGAGAAGCACCTTTCCCTGGAGGTGGGCGAAACTGTCCACATCCAGGAGGTCTGCGAAGGTAAGATAGTGTTAAATAACCCGTTTGTCCTGTTGTCAGTGTGGTTCATCTACTTTTTACATAGATTATTTGTTGTTGAAAAATTGCATTTTAGTAAGTAGAAATTGTTCTTATATTTGTTAATGTTGCATTTTTTTTTAGAGAGGGCTTTTTTATAAGTCAGACGTTTATCTGTATCTTTCTCGTGTTTTATGGAGTATAAACATGATAAATTTAAAATACAATAATATGTATGCTCAACTGCAACTTTTTAGGTACACTTTTATAGCACTGGGTTTTACCCCCTTAGCCTTCAGTATCGCCTTAATTCTTCGTGGCATAGATGCAACATGGTGCTGGAAACATTCGCCAGAGATTTTGGTCCCTGTGGTAGCATCACACAGTTGGGGCAGAGTGATACAAATCTCACAGGTTGGATTGAAATTTGGTGTCTATGGAGGCCATTAGCCAGCTGATATGAGCCTTGTCACATAGAAACAGCCATTAGATGCCATCAGAAGATGGGTACACTCTGGTCATAAAAGAATGAGTATGGTCAGGAGCAATATTCAGATAAAAATGCTAAATTGGTACCAAGGAGTCCAAACTGTGCCAATACAATACCCCCAGCACCATTATACCACCACCACCACCCTGCTGAACCGCTTATACAAGGCAGGATGGTCCCATGCTTACATGTTGCTTACACCAAAGTCAGACCCTACTATTTGAATAAACCAAGACTCATCAGCTTGGGCAATGTTTTTCCAGTTTTCTCCCATCCAATTTTAGTGAGCTCATCCACATTATAGCCTCAGTTGTTAGCTCACAGACCAGCCAGCCTGGCTCTAACAGCAGTGCCTCGTTCAGAGTCACTTTAATCGCCTTTTCTACCCCAGCCTGAAGCTCTGTTTCAACTTCTTAAGGTTGTCTTGAACATATCAATGCACTGAGTTGCTGCTATGTGATTGGCATATTAAATATTTACGGTAACAAGCAATTGAACTTAACAAAGTGAACAGTGAGTATAACTGTTACATTGCTGTTACTTCCAGAATCAAAATACTTTACTAAATAATAAATTATGTGGTTACAGTTGCTCCAAGACAATAACCATAACAGACTGAACTAAATTAAATAATACAATATATTATAAAATTTACAAAATATAAAAAGCTTTAGAATATTAAATATGATTGACATTTTGCTCTAAACTGCAAAACTTGTTATTTTCACTGTAGAGCACTTGCAAAATGGTGTAATTATTGCATTATGGACTGTGCATTAGATGGAGGGGGTTGTACAGGGAGATAGCCACGGGCAGGAATGATTTCCTGTGTCGAGGTTCAGTGGTGCGCTTGGGTAATCTCAGTCTGCCACTGAACGTGCTGCTGTGACTGGCCAGCACGTCATGGAGTGGGTCAGAGGTATTGTCCTAATCTTAGACAACATCCATCCATCCCCACAACATTATGGACTGGACTCCCTTAAGGTGGTATCAGAGAGGTGGATGTTGTTCCAATTAGAGAGTCTACACTATCCTGATTTCATGTATTGATAGTAAGATGCCACTTTGTCTTTTAGGTTGGTACAGAGGCTATTTGTCTAGGAACAAAGCTCAACAGGTAAGAGCCTACACAAACATAATATTGCTGAAAATTTACATTCACAGAACACTTTAAAGCACGTTTAAGCGGTCAGCCAGATTTATTCATGTGAGAGATTTACTTTTCTTAGTCTTTCTTGTTCTTTTGGATAAGAATATTCCAAACTATCCACTTTTAGTTTCCTCATTCATCTCCTCTGAATGTATTCCAGGGATTGTTTCCAGTTAGTTTTGTTCAAGTCAAGGAAGTCATAATTGAAAAACGAGGGTATGTAAAATAAAAACAAACAAAAAAACTACAACAGTACCAAAAATAAGGCATCTTTAACTCTCTGTAAGAGTTTTTTTTTTATTTATTTTTTTAATTTGTTCCGTTTTCCATTACTTATGCTATGACAGAGATGAGGAACTGGTGATGTCCGCAGAGATGCCCTTGGTGAAGGAGGTGACCACCACATTGAGGGAGTGGGGAAGCATATGGAAGCAGCTATTTGTGGTATGAATTAAACAGTGAGCCACTTTTTGTTTTCATGTGTGTGTGTGTGTGTTTGTGGGCCTGAATCTAACATCATTTATTTACCTCTCCAGGCCAATAAAGAGTCACGTGTCAAACAGGTCCAGAGGCTGATGTGGGAACTGATGGAGTGGCGTTCTCAGCTCCTGTCTGGCACCCTGCCTAGTGATGAATTCAAGGAGCTAAAGCAGAAAGTTACTTCCAAGATTGACTATGGCAACAAGTATGCCTGCATTAATATTTAAACATGTTTATACTTTCTCATTGTTTAAAGCTTAATCAACCAACCAGATTTTTGTCAGACTGACTGTGTAACTCATGTTACTTTGATCTCTTTTGAACATCCTTCTGTTCTTTTCCTGATAACTTTCTCTTATGATCTTTATTCCTTTGTGTCCCGCTCCATACCCCTTGCTGTGTTCCTGTGTTGCTCTTCCCTCATCCTTGTTCACCTTGTATCAATCTTCCCCCTATTACTGTCCACACCAGGATCCTCGAATTGGACCAGGTTGTTCGAGATGACGACGGGAACATCTTGGAGCCAGAGCGAGCCAGCGTCATCAGTCTATTTCGGGCCCATGAGGAGGCCACAACCAAGATCAATGATCGCATCAAAGAAGAGCAGGTATATAACAAACTGTAGGAAGGAGAGGGCCGTATAGAAAATGCCTTTCCAAGGGTGAATGTGGTGTCACAGTCACGACAGTGCTGTGGTTTGTAGCTCAGCAGCAACAACCAGGGAATTTAACTTCTACCCCATTATTGGCGTAATACGAATAAATGTAAAGTTACCCTAAGCTACAGATGAGTAGAAAAACTACTTTATTACTTTTTAAAAAATAATAAAGTAGTAAATAAACAATTAAACCCTGGTGAAAAAAGTCCTGAAATAATACATTTTACTTCCCAGTCATGTGTGCTAGCTTGGACTAATTAGGAATTCACTTCCTTACAAATTGGCTTAACTTCACTTCAACTCTATCCAGCCAGTTTTTCATCTCAGCCTTGACTCAGTTCATTGACAGAATGCATTTCTGATGATTTTCTTACTCAGTGATTTCCATTTCCCGCACAAACCCACAATCTGCAGCTGCAGCTGGTACATTTTAGAATAAGTAAGCACTAATTATAAAACATTAGAGCAGCCAAACACATTTATCAGACCCTTTGCCAAAATGAACACTTTTGGTTGGAATTTTATCCTGTTAAATCCTCATCAGTAGTTATCTCCTAAAATTAATTTCCTCTCACGCAGTCCAACATCCAGACAGACCACAGCGGGATCTCAGCACGGATCCAGTCCTCCCCCACGCACAGCCTCTACGTCTTTGTGAGGAACTTTGTCTGTCGCATTGGAGAGGACTCAGAGCTCTTCATGTCTCTCTACGATCCCAATAAGCAAACCATCATCAGGTGTCACTTCTCTTTCCTTACCTTATTTGCTAAAGGTGTTTCAGACATCTGTTCCTGTCAAGTGGATTAGAAGCTCAGGAAGATTTGGCTTCACACTGTGAAGTAAAGTTATTGCAGTTCTTACACATTTTTATGTCACTGAAAGGAAATTACTTTTTATTTTGTGGTAAATCACAAACATACAGAATAAAAGATAAAATTATTTGGTTAAATCAGTGTAGCTTATACAGAGGGGATTTTTTCCCCCTTATGTATAGAGTTAAAAAAGGAGTAAAAAAACCCGTAGCTTGTTTAGATATATATATATATTTTTTTTTTTTACCCTACCTCAATCATTCTGCTGTATAAAACATATAAGCTCTCTAACCCTTTTTTTCTGTTTGTTCTTCTGTCTGTATACCTCTCCATTGTTTCTCTTCTATTGCTAAGCCCTGTTAAATGTGAACAATGGCATGCCAAAAATAAATATACAGAAACTACAAATTATAGGGCCGCACATACTGAGTGGCAGCACTGTGTGGTGCCTGACAGTGCTGACGTTAAGCCCTGTCACTCACTGTCATACTGGCTATATCTATGTCTTAGCCACAGAAGCTGAAAGTATTAAGATAGACCCAAGTCTGTCATCTTATTCTTATAACATATAGTGTCCAAAGCTACTGTTTTGTATTTTCTTGCCATTGGCTCTGACCTCTGATTCGCTTCTGTCTCATCTGTGCTCATGTGCTTAAATAATTTACTGTTTTCTTCGATAACCATTTTTTTTGGGGAGGAATGTTTATCCACATCCCCCTGGAAAAAAGTGAAAACATAGTAGGGTTCAATAAGAGGAATATTTTAGAACGATATTAAATGTATCTATTTTTTTAACCTTACTGCACACACAGGTTTTTCTTGGGGTCTGCTTTTTTATTCTCCTCCCTTAAGTGTCTCCTACACGTTTATGTGGCTACACAGGGTAAAATGAGTGGTTCCAAGTGCATGCCAGGGGATCAAAGATTTGAGCTGAAGTTTCACTGAAACTGATTTCATTGTGAATTGTGTGCATGAGTCAGGCTGCAGTGCGCAGTTTCATTTTGGCTAGTAGAGTATGTCTGCAAATTTATTTATTAATGATGAAATTATCTTTATGTTGTTGCTTGCCAAAATAATTAATGCCAAAATTAATTTAAAAATGTTTATTTATTCATTCTTAACTCTTTACCCTTCTTTGTACAGTGAGAACTACTTAGTACGCTGGGGCAGCAGAGGTTTTCCTAAAGAGATTGACATGCTCAACAACCTGAAGGTTGTCTTTACAGTAAGTGACCACACGAGGGCACTGTCACACTGTTCTTAGCTATGGAGAGATGAAATAGGTGACCTATTTCTTTTCAGATTACATAGCATTTTTTTCGTTTCCTTATTCCTGATTTCTGAAATTATTTCATTCACAGTTTCATTGTCTTTGTTCAACAGGACTTGGGAAACAAAGACCTGAGCAGAGAGAAGATTTATTTGATCTGTCAGATTGTGAGAGTAGGCAGGATGGACCTGAAAGAAGCAAACAACAAGAAGTTTACTCAGGGCCTGAGGAGGCCGTTTGGGGTGGCAGGTAAGTCATGAAGAGACAATGCAGAGTTATTTTTTTACCAACGTGCTACTAAATTCCTAGTCCTTGTGGTCAAGCAGTGGAAAAAGTACATCTTCATTGACAATGTTTACTAATTCAGTGATAAGCTATGTTTTGTTACATGTACGTGACTCCAAATTATTACACACTCTTCCACAAATAAACAGATATATTGAACACTAATCAACATATACAGTGAACAAGTCAGGAAACACACTATTGCATAATTTGAAGGAAGTATAGAAGACTAGAAGTCTGTGAATTAAGAAGTGCAGGGTTAAAACACTTTTTAAAAAAAGTAGCTTTGTAAATGCTTTGTGAGCATGCTGGTGACCTCCAGGTAACAGAACCTGTCTTTTAGATTAATGTTGAGGTTCAAGAGAAACTTAGCTTTCGCCCGATTCACAAGAGAAAAGGCTAACACAAAATTCCACCAGTTTTGCCATCAAAAATGACTTTTGTTAGGTGCTTCAATCATTTTTACTTGTGTTCCCTAAAGGTCAACATTGTTTTGCTTCACCTCTCAGCTTCTGCTTGTGCTGTTGCAGGTATTATTGAACATATTTACACCTGGGAGCCATTCTTTGAGCAAACAAAGCTAAAATGTTGATGGCACCTTTTTTCTACACTTTTGGCTTCTGAGAATCTCACTTTTCAGTTGCCCATGTCCTCATGCAACTTCACAACAAGCAATAAGGAGGCCAGTGTTTCTAATGTGGTGCTTTGCTAATGTGAACCCTCATTACGGATTACTACCTAGTACTTTTTTGATTTTGTGATCACAGACACGTTTGTTTTCTCCTCTTGGCAGTGATGGACATTAGTGATATCATCAAAGGGAAGATTGAATGCGATGAAGAGAAGCAGTATTTCATCCCCTTTTTCCCGTATGTCCTGGTTTTTGTTTCTTTTTTTCCCACTCCACCTCTCTCTGACCTTTTCTCAGCTATTAAAAACCTGCAAATCTATTCTCAGGAAATTTAAGAAAACAATACTGTAATTTTCTGCTTATGAAGGTTTTCTGTTTGTTTGTGTGTTTGGCTCCAGGGTAGTTGCAGAGAATGACTTTCTTCACACCTTGCTGAACAAAGTGACAACATCACGAGGAGACAGTGGTGGCCAAGGTACAGTTTTACACTCCCAGGCTTTGATCTTTGTTCCCAGCCATGTAGCAATTCTTGCAAAAGTCCTGCACGCACTGAAGGTTCCCACTGGTCTGTGTATGCTCCACTCATTTGTGGTCAGATAAAATGGCAGTTCTTCATTGCATCCTCGCCTCTTTTCTCTGCACTGGGGTAGAGAATGAAGGACATTATCCTGATGTATGGCACCACCCTTGAGCCGGTGTTTTCATATTACTTATCCTCCATTTCTCCCTGACCAGACTCCAGTCTTGCTGCTCACTACCTCATGTTTATGGCTGACTTTGACAACCCCTATGGGTGACACTGTCTTGTTCCACATAGAGTAACCCCGCATATCCGACTGCATTGTCATATCGCTCAGCTTTTATCTTCCTCTCGCTCCTGAAGGCCCTGGGCATAACCTGGAAAATGAAAGGAGCACTTGAACAAGCAGATATGGAAGGAACACTTGAGGCCACCAGATGCCTGCTCTTAACATTACTCACCCCTAATCTCTCCTTCCTCTGATTTTTAGGCTCTTTTGCTACTGTCCAGACACACACACACACAAAACACAGGGTTTTCCCTGTAGGTCTGTGGTTAGCCTTGAAAATGTGGGTTTGTAACACAGTCTAGATTTCACCACCTATGTATTTCCCTAAAATAGCTCACCTCTTTTTCCCCCTTTTTTCCCTTTTGATTCCCAATTCTGTCGTTTTGCTTTTTCACCTAATTTCTCTGAAACCCTCTGAGAGTCCATTTTCTTTAGAAGTAAATTCTGTCGATAATAATAATACCTCCATCTTTTCTTTTCCTTCTTTGCTCCCATTTCCTAAATGGGACACAGCAATTTTCAAGCATTTATTGCAGTCTTGTCCGCAATGCCATCACGTCCCCAGTTCATTTTAATACCATGTTTCCCATAAATAAACAGTAACATTTTACATAAAATAAACCACGCATTAGGTTCAACCCTCAGGCCGCATGTTTCAGGGTTTCTGTTGGTCCTGAAAACATCTTAAAGTTGTTTTTTTTAAAATTCAGTGTTAATACTACAGGTCCTTGAAGTTATTTTCATTTATTTGGCTTCCATTTGAATTTACATCACCACGGAGAAACAAATGAACACTCGTTTTGCGGTCCATCATTTAAAGAAGACTTGAGTGGTGCCTGTATTTACATGTAGATGCTCATAAATTTGCTAAGGCTTGGTCGTGCAAAGTTTTTTAAAGTATTCGCTTTATGCTCGTGCCCATTAAAATGCCCTGTTTTTATACTGGGTTAATGCAGGACAACTCTTATCTGTGTATCTTTCTCTTTCTGGTCTGCTGCATTTTTACAGATATTCATGTATGTATGAAGAATAAGCATATAGAAGAAAAGCATAAACTGGTATATTGTGCATACCCTTACTCTAACTGTATGCTCAAACCACGTTTTACTACAATGTTCCTTCACATACACACAAACTCACACTGTGATGCATCAAAGGCAACTCTGGGTTCAGTGTCCTGCCCAAACATACTTCAATAAGCAGACTGGAGAAGCTGGCAAAGCCACCAATCTTCTAGCCACAGCTGCCACAAATCTGGGTTTGGAGCTGGGTTTGGGTTTGATCCTGGGCCCGGTCTTGCAGTAGAGAATGGAGCCAGCTAAAGAAGTGAGGCAACTGAGGATGGGGCCGGTCACCTGAGACCTGCTAAAATTTACCAGCATCAAGATTTCCAAAGCCAGGGTAGGAAGATTTCATATGTGCTTGAGGGTTCCCAACAAAGCGTACCCATGGAAGCTCTACACAAAATATAAATCTCATGGCTTTAAACAGAAATGTGACCAGATATAAGCTTGAAAAGCCTCTGTCTAGCTTCTGTTACCCCAACACAACCACAGCTCTGTGTCACTCCTTCTGTACTGCAGAAGAATAATATGTATAAGGAAAAAATAAAAAGTCAGTATCACATCATTTTGTTTAGTAATACATTCTCTTCCTCCATTTCTAATACACAGTCTTCTTCATTCTCTTATTCATAGGTCTGTGGGTCACCATGAAGGCTCTAGTGGGGGACATCGTGCAGATTCGGAAGGAATACCCTCACCTCGTGGACCGTAGCACCGTGGTAGCCCGGAAGCTTGGCTTCCCAGAGATCATTATGCCTGGAGATGTTCGCAATGACATCTACCTGACCTTACAGGGCGGGGACTTCGACAAATACAACAAGACGACCCAGAAAAACGTGGAGGTCATCATGTGGGTCTGTGATGAGGAGGGCAAAGTCATACAGGTTAGGAAATGTGAAATGACAGGGACAGAGCTTAAATGGTAAATGGCCTGTATTTATATAGCGCTTTACTAGTCCCTATGGACCCCAAAGCGCTTTACATTTCAGTCATCCACCCATTCACGCACACATTCACTCAGCTTATCAGTGGATTCAAAGAGGAGAGGTATTTCTGTGAACTGTGATTGGTTTGTGTGTGTCTAGGGTATAGATAAAGTGTGCGGGTGCAAAAGTATATGTTGTGTATTAAATGATGGAGATGGTATAGGTCAGTGAGCAAGCACAGCAGTGCACTGATGAAACACTTACTCACCAAATGGATACGAATTTATCCCAGAATGCAAATCCATCTTCGGCATACATGGGTGCACAAACATAAATTCTTTTCAGTCACTGTGAGATGTATTTTTCTTTACCTCTCTTTTTCCTAGAACTCCATCTGTCTTGGAGCAGGGGATAAGGCAGTCAGTGAGTATAGATCTGTCATCTACTACCAAGTCAAACAGCCCCGCTGGATGGAGACGTTTAAGGTTTGTGTGTTTTATTTCTTTATCTAATAGTCACTTCTTTCCATTTTCTTGATATATTTCATTTGCATTCCTCATTTCTAACTTTCAAGGAAAGAAATCACATATTGTCAGTATGTCTTTAGGATGTCTGTTTTATTATATTCTAAAATAACGTGAGATATCCTCCAGGTGGCAGTCCCCCTGGAAGAAATGCACAGAATTCATTTACGCTTTATGTTCAGACATCGCTCTTCCCAGGAGTGTAAGTATCACCCGCTGTCTCTCTCTACTTGTCTGCATTCTTCATTAGATCATCACTCTTAACTCCTCCTCTCTGATCCCCTGAGTGTAATGTGACACCGAAAGGACAGAATGAGTCTAACCTATTTGGAAAATGAGCCAAGGCATCATTACACATACTTGATTAAACAAATGAGCACTTTTTCTTTCTTCCGCTTGTGAATTCTCAAACTCCTTCCTCCTTTTTTTCTATTTCCCTGATGTGTTTTTCCCCTGGCCATTGCTAGTTTTGTTTACTTATCGTTCTCCTTTATTTGCAGCCAAGGATAAGAGTGAGAAGAACTTCGCTATGGCTTTTGTGCGTCTAATGAAGGAGGATGGGACTGTTCTGCAGGATGGACTGCATGAACTTGTGGTCTTCAAGGTCAGAACCAGCGGCACAAATAAAGAAGAACTAATGGATGGATTCAGTGTCCTCACAAATGGAAATACCATCATCCTCGTTTTCCAGTTTAGAGAATAGCGCATATAGAGCTACGAACACAAAATAACAAAGAAAGAAAGATCCTTTTATGATTAATTTTTTCAATAATGTTCGATTAACTTCAAGAAGGTCAAACAAAAGTGGTAAAATGTGCACAGCTATATTCTATAGTAGATAATCTACAACTAAGTTTGATAGATGTTTACACCAGGGAAAACATCTAACAATATATGTTTAAATGCAACAATTGTCAAAACTGACCTAAACATGTAGCGAGTATAGATAAGAGGTTATGGCCACACAGACAGGTTGAGTGAAGCCAAATAGATTTCCTGCCAAATGAGCCCGAGCTAAGATTGAATCCCCATATTGATTAAATGCCAAACCCAATGAAGATTAATTACTCGTGATTCACTCAAAGACCAAACGGATGGGCCCTCTGTGCCCTCTTTCTCGATTATCTCTCGTTATCCCTGCATTTCTCTCCATCTCTTTGCCGCTCATGGCTTCACTCTCTTACTCTCCAATTTTTCCAGCCACTCACTCATTATTTACTGATGTGGCATTAATGAGGACAGAGTTGAGGGTGCTGAGTTGAAAATATGACATTCACTGGTGCCCTCACTTCTGCCGTGCCAGAGCTGTCCCACTGCTCCCACTACCCACTACCTGCCACCCCGAAGCAATCAACCTAGAAGAACCGTTGACGTTGATGATAAATTAACCGTGTTCTGTTTTTGTCGAAGCTTCTATGTTTCTAACTTGTCTGAAACAACTGTGTCTAAAACTATGAGTTCACAAAAATTAAGGCAGATGTTAATAAGGCTTAGGCAGGGGATTACTCTTTACAAACCTTACAAATTTATCAAATCTATCAGTTTTTCATTTACATCAAGACGTCTTGTAAGCTGAGACAATTTCCACACATCTATGTCATCTTTAACAATTTCATAACACTAATGGTATCTAGAGGATTCTGTTAAAAAATCTTTGGTGTTTTTAGGGTGACAGCAAGCGCATGGAAGACGTGAACTCCTACTTGTCTTTGCCCTCAACGCGCAACCATCACAGTGACCCCCACAAGATGTCCACACTGAGCCGCAGCTCAAGCAGTGTGTCTGGGGGTGGAGGAGGCCTCTCTGTGAGCTCAAGAGACAGCTTCACCATCTCCACCCTGGTCTGCTCCACTAAACTCACCCAAAACGGTACGTGCAAGTGTGTGCAAGTGTGATAATGTGGCGACGTTAACACACTAGAGGCTTGGCAGGGCAAAGCATTTTTACACAGAAACAGCCATATAAACACAATAGACGACAAAAAGCCAAAGCAGACCTTTACAAGGAGGAGCATGCTTGAAATCAAACCTGACACATCCCCCAACCCCCAAAACCCTCATTAATTAACAACTTCTTTCAACAGACTATTAAGGCCAGACAAAGACAATGAATCATCGGTTGGCTGTGAAATTAGTAGAGGACAAATCCACTCCTCACAAGCCTGTAAGAAATACTGGTCAGATGTGGCTTCATGTATTGGGGTGGATTCAAGTTTTCCCTACAAAACAACAAACTGGTAGTGAAATGCAATCAACATTTTACTAACATAAGACTGTGTTATTTTTAGGTTTAGGGTTAAAAGTTGAGGTGAGGTCAAATTAGAGCAAAGACGACCTCTAACCAATTAATGGTGAGTCAACAGAATCTTAATTAGACTATATGTTTTGTGGTCATGGAATAATAAGCAAAGGATGAAGGGCAGGCTGTGTATATACATGGATTTTATTAGCAGGGAATGTCATCATTTTGTCCTACACACTCAGGCAGCCCCACAGGCCAGACACACACACATACACACACGCACGCAGACGGAGTGAAATGCACACCTACATCTAATGCAAAAAGCACGTACAGCCCAGACAGTAAGGTGCATCAGAGACAGGTGGAGTTCAACAGCTGTTACTGAGGAAGCCAGTCCATCACTATAATGAACATTATCCTGCTGTATTAATCACCTGTACCACATGCACACAGACACACGCATGCACACTCTCACACACACAAAGGCTCTCAAGCATGCATGCACACAGTGTTGTTCAGGGCCACCCACCAGATGTGTGGCTTGGCCCGGTGAGTCAGAAATTACCGGACAGGGAAAGCAGTGAGCCTTACGTGGGCAGCCCTACAGAGACATGGAAATCTGCCCCGTGTCAAACTGAAGCAGAATTAATGACACAGACTGTGGATTTGAAAGTCCCAGAGGCACAGACACTGTCCATATAGCAATCATTACCTGACAAATCTCCACTTTGTTAACAGATGCAGATGAACTTGAGACTCTAGAATCACATCTACAATGTTGCCCAGGAAGCATAAACATTATATGTATTATTGTATATTCAAAACCCATTTGATTGCATTTACAGTGGTTTAAAACAGAGAAAAGCAGCAAATGTCTGAATGCTGAACGTCAATAGTGTCAGTTAACTAATTAAATTATTTATTGTTTCAACTCCAATTTTAATACAGCACAGAATAAATTTGCTTACTAAATTTCACATGAAATAAAAACTGAGTTCTGCGCAACCCAGAGGAGAATCTCTCCATTTTAATTATACTGAGATGACATTTACATTATAACAAAGTTGAGTAACCTCCACTTCCACCTGAACATCCAAACTATTTTGTTTTCTCGCCTACTTAGTGGGGCTTTTGGGTCTGCTCAAGTGGAGGACTCGACCTGAACTCCTCAAAGAAAACTTGGAGAAGCTTAAAATCATTGACGGAGAGGAGGTGGTCAAGGTCAGTGGTGTGAATACAAGTACGCCATTCAATAAGTGTTTAGGCTAGCGTGTGCACTTTGACTGGTTCTTTTTTCTGTACGTGTGTGTGTGTGTAGTTTCTGCAGGACACTCTGGATGCCTTGTTCAACATTATGATGGAACACTCTCAGACTGATGACTATGACATCCTTGTGTTTGACGCCTTGGTGAGTGTGTCGTTTTTGTTTGTTTACTAAAAAAAAAAATTGTGAGTCTGACTTAGCATGCGTGTGCTGTCAACACATGCAGCAGATATCTTGACAGGCTATCTCTGCGTTCAACGAGCCTTGACATCTTTGTATCTACCTGTCCACCTTTTTCCAAATAGACAGAACTGTGACTGCCAGATGATTGCACAAAAATTCTCATCTGCCTTTTAAATGTTTTACTGCTTTATAAGCGTTTAACAAACTCTGAAAGTCTCTCTTCGCTTACTTCTGTCTGGCAGATATACATCATCGGGCTCATCGCTGACAGAAAATTTCAGCACTTCAACACAGTGCTGGAGGCCTACATCAAGCAACATTTTAGTGCTACACTGGCTTACAAGTAGGTTATTTTCATTATCAGAAGCCTCTTACTGTCATGTCACCCCTGAAAGTGTAAGATACACTTTCCAGCAGCACATTCCATTTACAGGAGCAGCAAAGGAAGTTGCTGAAAGATTTGGTAAATTGAATATAAACCGCACGGTGTTATGATTAATAACTTCACTCTTGGTTAGTCAGATCCCTGGTCTCAACTGCTCACAGTGACACATGGCAACAAAAGCTCAGCAAATAGAGACAGACTTCTCTAGGAAATGTGGGCTTTTGTCTGAACGGTGCTGAGTGACAGGATGCAGCCAGAAGCCGATGGTGTGGGTTTTTGTTTACTTGTATATTGACAATAGAAATAAATATGGGTTAGGGTTAGATGAAAACCCCTTATGTAATTGCATTAATCTGAGGTAAATGAGTTTAAATTTCACATAATCGCTGTAAAATGTCACGCATTTAAGAATAAAATATGAAATGCCACCCTTACTGAAAAGATGCTGTAAATGAGGCAGCGACACGTAGGACTGATGACAATATTGTGTGCCAGCATGTCCCACATGGCCAGCAAAATATCACGTTATAATGAAGTGGTCTCATACATGGTGTATTCATTGAGTTTATTTTGCATCATAATAGATGAAAATAGACTAATTATCAGTATTATCAGACACAAGAAAACCTATTTTATGGTGAATAAATGCTTAGAAGGGGACACTCATGGGGTTTATTTACATTTTGAGTTGTATTTTATCACCTGCTTCATCTTTCATTGGTGATTAAAAAAGGCTGAAGGTCGTTTTAGGGGTTAGTTGTCAGACTGACAGTGATTCAGAAACTTACTATGAAGAAGAGAAGGGACATGGTTAACAAGCTTTGATAGGGTTATTGGGGCCTCACCTTACTTGGCGGTGGGGTTATGGCCCCTTGCTGAGCCTCTGAAACCAGTTTCCTTGATAACGAATGGAAGGCTGATTTCCACTCTGGATTTGCGAGGCATTAGACATGGATGGCTTTACTTGTATTTCCCTGGTGCCTGTACACTGGGTTTTCACCTTGGTGGACAAGATGGTTATTTCCCTCACCTCTAATTTCACTTTGCTTTCACTTTAAAACACATTTGTTTACAGTGCCAAAGCATCCGCTCGAAAATTCCCAACGTCTGAAGATACGCCTGGCTTCTATTCATCCTGCATCTTTTCTCTGTTCCTCCCACTGCTCCACCTCTCAGCATTCCCTGCCCAATTATCCTCACAACTTTCTTCCTCCTCACTGCTTTGCTTCCTTTTTTCCCACTCTTTCATTTGTGCCTCTATCATAACTGCATCCCTCCCCAGTTAGTCTGTTGGTATTCACCCTCTTTAAGAGGGTCACTGCAGCTTATCGCCTGTCAGCCCAGAGGCTGTTATGTAAAACTGTCTGACTTGCTCTCACCATATTTTAAACTGCTCTCAGAAGGAATAAATCCTCCTGTACTTGCCTTTAAGCTACTGCACCAAAACAAAACTAGGGATCACTGAATAGTAATTACACTGAAAATACTTTCAAGTCCACCGTAATGGCAGTGAGGCCAGATTGGAGTTAAGTTTTAAATGGACTTTTATTGTTTAAGAGGATTGTGTAGTTTTAAAGCGGTCATTTTTAGTGAGCTACCTGCTGTTGCCACTTCATGAAAACTGAGCTATCATAAAGCCAAAAAAACTATTTAGCTACTGTACAAATGTTCTAGTATTGTATAATATTGCGACATAGGAAGGTTAAACAGGAAGGTTCTGGTAGGTTGTAAACTTAGACTGAACTCTGTGCTACCCAAACCTCTCTCCAACTGCGTTGGCGCAGCAGAATATTTATGTGTGTGTCTAAAGACGCCTGCAGGGTGTGCATGTGTTGGAGAATGATTTCTTCACCATGCATCTGAGGGCAAATAAAAATGTCTGTGAGCTGTGTGAAAGGTACATCTGTTGAGGTGTGAAATACTATTTTGCTATTTTTCCACAGCCACCTCTCTGACAGTTTTTCTCTCTCTCTCTCTCTCTCTCTCTGTTTTTTTTGCTGTCACTCTATTGCACTCCGTCTTTCTGCTCTATGGAAGTGAAAAATGGAGTTGGTGATTAACTTTCCAACCTGTGCAACATCAGAAAAGGAATGACAATTCTGTCTGAATGATTTTGATTGTCTCCTTTCTCCCCATCCTGCACCTCCTTCCTAATTTTTTTTTTTTAATCTTTTTTCCCCAGAAAGCTGATGTCGGTGTTGAAGAGGTATCTAGATGTGTCCAGCCGAGGAGAACAGTGCGAGCCCATACTCCGAACCCTCAAAGCGCTCGAGTATATCTTCAAGTTTATCGTTCGTTCACGGATGCTCTACTCGCAGTGAGTACTTTTTTCTCCTGTTTTGTTTTTGGATCCATGACAATGCAAATAGAGATTCTTGAACACACACAGAACCCAGTGACTCTGCATTGCCAAAGTAATTGTTTTTGACAGCTCTGTGAGAAAGGCCTGCTGATTACAGCACTAAAGGTGCTAATAAGCATTGATGATGAAGTGCAGCAACCAAATGATCCAGCTAATGTCAGGGCAGGACTGCTGAATGGGCAACAGACATGGCCAAACAAAGTTCCAGCAGGAGAGAGACCCACTGTGCTGAGCCCAGGGCTGCACCCTATGATGAATGTAAACACCATTTATAACTAGTGAAAAAGTTGTTGCTGAGAGATCAGACAGATGATCCAGAAACATGATGTTTCCTGCCTGTGGGTGACTTGAGTGACTTGATGCCATGGGATGCAGGTACATAGGACACAACCTCCTGTAGAATTGTGTGCGTGCGTGTGTGTGCCACTGGTCAGTGACAGTCTGTCTTTTTAATCTTCTAAAGGGCATCAGGGGCTTTTGATTGTTTGTTTATTTAATGGGAAGCTGGAAATGGGAAGAGATAAATACATTTGGGTAATAAATTGATTTTACTAAGTTTACTCTGCCAGTTGGGGACAAGGGCAAGTCCGTCCAACTTTAAGGTCAGATTTTGTTTGTTCCAGCATTCTCATTAAATTATATTGGTAGACCTTGCCCATTCTAATCTGGATGCCCAGGTTTTTAGAAGATGGTGATCTAAGTTTGTGAATGCGAAAGCTCAAGAATGAGGCAACGTAAGCCCTAGTAAACAAGTGGACAAGTTTGAATCTCAGTGACCACAACCTCAAGATCAGAGGTCCCTGAGAGTTATGTCAGTCACAACAATAGCATTGGGCAGAGGTCAGACTTTCTGAAAGTCTTGTAAATGCAATAACTCAAAAAGGAAGTCACCTATGATTTTCGAGTTGATGCAATAGGTGCATCTACTGAAAATCTCAGATGAGTTTGGATCTCAGTGACCTTGGTCAAAGATCAGGTTTCCTGAAAGCCTGGTCAACGTGAAAACTCGAGAACGAGGCGACACAGGATTGTGAAATTGATACCACTGGTGTGTGTACTAGTAGGCTGAGAGTCAGCACTGGCGGCCACGAGTATTTGTAGAACCAGAAACTATTCCCATTTTATATACAGTCTAAAAATAAAAATGGAGATACATGTGCATATTCAGCGAGGTATTAGAAAATGCTATGATAACAAATGGCAAGATCGAGTGTCTCAGAATTATGGAATTAGAAAATGGCAGATTTTTCTGTCATTGAGTTCAGATTTTTCTGCAAGTTGGTCTTTTTGTGCTTTTGTTTGTGTTTATGTACGTGCATGTGTGTTCACACAGACATTTTAGGCAGAAATTTAAGCATTCTTCTAAGTATATGCTTTTGTGTGTGCATGACATTATCTCATCACTGGTCCTAGACTGACTGAGCTTCAGTCACCAGCATCCCCTGGGTGTTTCTAAAGCGATAAGTCTCACTCTCCTCGGCTTCTCTCTCTCTCCTTTTCTGTCTCTTTGTCTCCCAACTACCTGCTGCTGACAGTTTCAGCTTCCTCTGCATCTAGTTTTCACATCAGATTTCTCCTCTACTCTAAGGCCTTGTCACGCAGAG
The DNA here is from genome assembly GCA_015108515.1 of Hemichromis elongatus. NCBI lineage: Eukaryota > Metazoa > Chordata > Actinopteri > Cichliformes > Cichlidae > Hemichromis > Hemichromis elongatus. Next base: position 19,909 of record VUQR01007471.1, on the reverse strand, counting down.
AGAAAATAATATATTCAGGGGAGCCACCGTGCTGTAGATGCATCTGTAAGGCTTCATCACCGTCACCATGAAGACTAGCAGTCATTAATAGTTAAATAGGTGGCATTGAAGATTTATTAGGTTGTCAAACCAGCTTCGTGTTCATGCAAAATCTATTAGGAATGTGTAATCTGTACTTCAGAAATATGTAAGGCAAGCAATTCTATATTTTGCTTCTTTTTTGTCCTTCAAGCTCTATCCCTTTAATTTCTCTGGTGTCTGTTTAATCACTATCACAGTCCTCTTTAATATGTTCACGCCAAGTAAACGGCATGTAATTATGTCACATGAAGAAGAATGTTTTCTCATATGAAGACTTAGATGATCAATTTATTATGAGCTCAGTGTTTTCATGTTATCACAATAGATTTGTTTCACAGCAGCTGTTTTTATATTACAAAGAAGGCAAACACAGGTGTTACTAATCGCATTAGTCCTCTGCATCTAAATTAACTAGAACTTTAATGTTATTAGTAACACCTGTGTTTACTCACCAGTTCACCTGAAAATGGTTGCTGTGAAACAAGCCCGTGGCTAAGCTTTCGAATTTTGTTATCTTATTGTTAATACATCTTATTAATTAATATGAAAGCAGGAGAAAATGCTAGTAAAAGGATAGTACTTTAATAGTAAAAGACTAATTACAGGAAATATAGTTCGAAACTAAAATTCAGGGTCACATTGATGCATACCTTGGGACTCTGTTCCATCGATCACATTGAAAAATTCCAGGCATTACAGACCAAACAATAATCGGAGGATTTTTCACAGTTGCACTCATTGGTGATGCATCTTCGAGGTTTTATTTATTTTCATTTTGGTCAAAATATTTCAGCATTGAGCACTTAAATCGATTCCAGGGGAGCCGATTAAAATTATGAATCAGAAGAGGGAGATATTTATGACTAGAAATTCATATATCATGTTTACTGGTGCCTTGAAGATATTCTTTTTCTTTTTACAACTACTGTATGTGCAGCTAAGTTGCCCTTCAGCCCCTCTTTTAATCACACTTTTTCTGTGCTGCTCATCCCTTTTTTAAATTTACATATTTTTGTGTTAGTATACGCTTGCTGAGCAAATAAAATATAGGTTAAGACTAAAGTGATCATCTATTGTGTAAAATACAGGAGAAATGTTTATTTGTGGTATGAGTATGCAATCCAGTCTTACTATACCAGCAATAACACATCAACTGTAGATAACACCCACGCAGGTGCGCGCGCACACACACACACAAAGAAACACTTACACACAGACAGGCCTGGTGGATTAGCAGGACAATGCGTGTGTAATCATAACTGTACTCTGCAAAGAGCCCAGTGATAATACCTCTGTGTGCCACTGCCTAATCCATCCCTCCACATGCTAAATTTGCTGTGTGCCACATGCTAATCCTTCCCCCCAGCACTCATAACTTCCATTGTAATTAAAAACTGCACAGTGCAATTGAATCGCTCAAACACAGTGAGAAGAAGGAGGAAGGAAATGGGTGGAGAGGTTGATGGCAGTAAAGTTTGCTAATGAGCAAGCCCGTTATATCTGAAGGGATGTTCGAAGCAACACAGTCAACCAGCATTTTCTTGTGACAGGATGCTGTAGTTACAGCAGTCAGTGCTTATCAATGTTCAGTTGCAAAAACTGGCTGCATTTTGTTAGCAAAATGCTGCATTGTTTTTTCTTCATCACTATAATTGAATATAGGACATTAAATCAAAGATATTGCTTTGCCGTGTTATTACCTAGGCAGTTTGTTGTGGGTTTTACAGCTTCGTATGCGAAAGAAAACATTGACTTGGGGTTTAAAGTGCACTCCTGTTACAGAAAGAAGATACAAGGAACTTCAGCCAATTTAGTTGATGCCCCGTTTCCAGAAACCCACAAAAATTCAGATGCAGTGTCAGTCTATTCTAAAGTGACTTTGATTTCATATAAAGAACAGCAGCACCAGAATGATGAAGATTACAAACCTTTCATTACAAGCTTGAAATCAGTTTAAACTGTGAAGAGAAACACCAGGAGGTAAAACTTATCAGCAGTATAAAATTGGCTACTTACGGGCTAAGGTTGTTGTGGAGCTGCAATAACTGTAGATTTGGGATATTTTAACCCAATAAATTAATTTGGGCTGATTTTTTTGTTTGGCTTTGGCTCAGGGGTTAAAGCGGGTTGTCTACTATTTAGAAGGTTGGAGGTCTGATTCCCACTTCCTTCATTTTGCTTCTGGGCATCATACTGACCCCTGACTTTCCCATTATGAATTTAATGAAGCGTGTGTGTGAATGTTAGATAAGGCGATTAGGTCTAAATTGTGTACATGTGTGACTGGGTGAATGAGGCTTTGAACACTCATTCAGAGTAAAAAGTACTTCAGTCTATTTAAAACAAAACTGTTCAAGTACAGCAGGCTTTATTTAGTAGAGGACAACATTACTCTTTGAAATGTCTGACTGAGGCAGTTTTCCTTATGAAGGCTACACATGACCTGACCGCTTGTATTGCATTGCTTCTATGCTGCTTATGCATTCTATAAAGAGTTGGCAAGAAAATAGAATAACACAAAATATATTGTGAATAAAAGCTTGAAATAATTATCCATCAGTCTCTGTTTGTCTTATTAATCATTTATAATTTAAACTGATATATGTATGTATCATTATGTATATGTATCAAATGTAAAATTTTAAATGAGACCCATTTTGTCCTTTTTTTTCTTCCCGGCCTTTCTCACTCTCATTATTCACCTCACTTGTTTATTTTCTGCTGTTTTAATCCATATTGTTTCTTTTATACCCTGTTCACTATTCATATTACTTTGTAATTTCTAACACTGTCTCCTGTCTTCTCTTTTCACCTTCTTCTGTGCTTCTAGGCTGTACGAGGGGAAGGAACAGGCGGAGTTTGAGGAGTCGCTGAGGAGGCTTTTTGAGTCAATCAACAACCTAATGAGAACAGACTACACCACCACACTGTTGCTCAGGGTAATCACATACACTCACCCTGCACCCACGCTTCACAACCTAGTGCACGTCATTGCATTGTTTTTAGATGATTTTCATCTTTGTCCTAACCCTTTTTCCGCTTCTTCTGTTTTGCTTGATGTCCTGTCTCACTATGTCTCACCTTCTCCTCATGCTCCCAATTCTCAAATATGATCTCTAAGTCTTTTTCTGACTGCATCAGTATTCCGCTGCTTAGTGTTTTCCACTTATTCTCTGTGCTACACGTACACAGACATACAAATAGAAAACATCACAAAAAGTTACATAGAAAGACAAGAGCCCAGTGAAAAATGAAATACCCCCTTTAAACACATGTGGAGAATGCTTGTTTGATGGCAAAGTCACCTTGCACAGGGTTTCAAGACAGTAATTAACACTATTTACTTGTTGCATGTGTGTGTGTGTATGTGTGTGTGGTTAGGTTGCTGCTCTGAAGTACCTGCCAACAGTCCTGCAAGATGTGGAGAAAGTATTTGATGCCAAGCTTCTCAGGTAAGCTTATCCTTAAACACACAAACATACAGACATACACACACTAGTACTTTGTCTTTGGTCTTATTCGTTCACACCAACAGAGAGGATATATGAAAGTTTTCACTTCAAGTTTTCCACTTGGCTCTATTCTGTGACCCTTATTCTCCTATTTCCTCCCATATTCCATCGTGGTTAAACCTTACTTCCTTTATCAGGTGATAAAAATCCCATCGAACTGACATAGACACAAGGACAAACACTCCAACACACTCTGCTTCTCCTCCATGTGCCCCTGAGTGAAATGACAATTTTACCAGAACCATCAAACAAAAGCCATTTGAACCCATTCTCTTTTATTCTCACAGTCCTGAAGTTCAAAATGACTTAGAGCGACTGGCATAACCTTTCCTTGACCCAAATGAAACATACAATCTACTGCTTAGCTCCAGAAACAGCATCAGTGTGCATACTTCCAGTAGATTTTTTTTTAAACTATAAATTTTGTCCACTTTTTTTTGTCCTTTAGCGTTCCCACAGCCACACATATATCAATGGCCTTAGAAAGACCTCCTCATTTCAATAAAAGATGTTAATTGATGTTTTCTTGTCTTGCTACATTCGGTTTTTAAACACTCCCATCCTCATATATTGTCTTTTCACCTTCCTGTGACCTGTGGGGTTTCGTGTGTCCGTGTGTGAGTTTGTGTACTGTCTGCATCTGCCAGTTCAGTCCCCCTAATGGCTCGATGTCAACACAGTGTGACAGAGGTGCTACCTTAAACACCTGCCTCACACACAAAGATGAGTGTTGAGACAGAGAGTTAAAAGTCGGGGCATATATTATCATATTCTCTCTTTTGTCATTCATTTCCTTTTTTTTATCTCTCACTCCCAAACCCCTTCAGTCGCCCTTTATATTCTATCTTCTGCACTTCTTTATACACATATCCACAAACATATCGCAGCCATCTGAACTTGAAAGTAAAGTCCCCTTTGCATTCTTGATCAGGATCGCCTCGAGCAGAGTTTCCACAAGCAGGCCGTGTGAATTACAATTACTCTGCTTGAGGTGGACATGAAAGCTTTGTCTCGTGTCCTGTATAGTTACATTTCTACACCTTGTAAACTCACCTGTAGTGTGATCTGTGCAATGGTAGTAGTAAAGACATTGTCTGTGTTTTGTCACTCAGGGTATCTGTAGCATGTCCACTGAGTATATAGTGACATTTTGGATTTTAAGTAGGTTCAGCCCAGATGATTAGTGGACTAGATAAGTCTTCACTGATCCTCTGCAGTCGAACCTGCTCCTGTGCCAACCTGGGGCACATCAAAAGTCACACAGACCTTTGTGCTATGTTTTGGTTTGGGAGCAGAAGGTTTGCTTTTTCTTCTTTTATGCCATTATTGAAAGTGCTGCAGCAGCCCGTGTGGCATAATTCAAGGAGACAGAGACAAAGTGAGATACAGACAAAAAAATTGAGACCGAGGGTTTGCTATGTTCTGAGCGTTCAATCTTTCTAAGTGGCGTCAGGGCTTGCAACCAGCCCATTTAATTATTCTAAAATTGAATTTGGGGCAGAGGATAAGTCAAACCCATGTCTTCATTAAGATGTGTGCAGACTTTAGCTCATTTGTTTTCCATGCGGCATACACTGCTCTTCCCTTGTGATACAACTACTGCTTCTAGTGGTTGCATATTGTGTATCTTAAAGGTGAGGTGACTAAACCAGGGGTGGTTTTGCTTTTGATCTTTAAAGCAGTTACATTGTGTGAATTAGTAATGCTTGGAGAGATCTATAAAACGTGGAAAAATAAAATTCCTGAATATTTTGTGTGCCCAGGTCCATGTGATAATCTTCTTCCATGTCACTTTCTCTCCTCAGTCAGTTGCTGCATGACTTTTACTCCTGCATACCACTTGAGAAACTCCAGAAGCAGAAGGTGGCCTCTATGACTGAAATTGTCAGCAGCCAGCTTTTCCAGAGACAAGGTGCATCATTTTTTCCATTAACAGTTTTCAGCACTGAGTTACTAACAAACAGCAGACTTCATGCTTGGTAAAGAGCGAATCACAAATACACATATCCATTCTGAGTGAAATCCTTCAAAATCCGCTAAAGCATTCGTTGCTTCTTACTTAATTGTAGTGATCAAGTTAAAAGGTCTATTATACAGTAAGTATTTCCAGCTCAGCAACTGCACTGGACTGCTTCTACTGTACTTTATGACCAGTGAGGGTGCTCTTTACACTAAAGGTTTTATCACGGTAATACAGAAAGGGTAATGTTCCATTTCCTGTGGGACAATCCAGTAAAGCACTTAGGTTAAAAGCATTATCCAAACGGTAAAGGACATAATGGGTTTGTGAGCATTCATTTGGTTTACTGCAATAAAGACACATGTTCTAATGAAGCCATTTTTTATTTACATCAAACTGACAGTTTAATGAATTTTTCATAGTTGCCCCATTCACTTGTGAATTTCTTTGAAAGAATAAGCCTAACTTTAAATCCTCAGCCGCCTTAGCTATGATTTATTTTTTTGTTTAGCTTGTCAGGTAGTCTTCTCCATGTGGCCTATTTTCTGTTGAGATCAAAGAAACGACATAGCTGTTTGATGCCGATATTATAATATATGATTTTAGTCCTGCTAAGCTCACCTACACTAACATTGCAATCAGCGCAATGGACCCCAGTTAGATACCATCTTATTACAATCAGCACAAGTGGCACAGATTTTTGTATTTATACACCGATGGTAAAGGTCACTTCAAGTCAGTCTCACAGAGATTAAAATATCTTGAGGCTGGTGTGTGATGTGAGGGGAACTTGGTGTTGACATTCCACTGAACCTCCCATGTCCAAAAGCTATATTGCAAACTGAAATGAGTTGACTGTTCACAGCTAGCTAGGTGTTGGTGTTGAATAGAGAGAAAGATGAGTCCTAGACATATTAATGTCATGGGCGATGTCAGCTGTCTGCTAAAGGAAAAGTGATATTGTATGTTTGTAGCTGATAAAACAGAAAGTCCAGTGTCACTGTCATTAACGTGTCACTTTTTACCCGATGCCTGCTCTATTCGTAAATGATTTTCACCAGATTTTAAATAGCTACCGGGGACACATCATATCTGTATTGTTCCTTTAAAGTGCACCACACATCAACGATCACATACTGTGCACCGGCCTCAGTCAACCTCCTGCCTCTGCTCAGCCCTATTATGTCTGTCTAATTTGCTTGTAGTGGGCTGATAAGTGGTAAATTCCCCTACAGAGGTCTGGTCGATGATGGATAGAGTGATCCTATGTTGTGCTGCTGGATAATACAGACTCAATAAATGGGTCTATAATCAGACCTGTGCAGTAAAAACTGATTAATTGGAGGAAGACAGTGAGTGAGTGAGTTTGAAACTGATATCAGTCTTAGTGACACTGAGAAATGCTAGATGCTAGGCTGGGAAAGACGAATTCAAATCATGAACACTGCTCCCTGTGTGTTCTGAAGCATTCTCATGCACAACCTGTAAATATATTTGTATGCATTGGTTTCAGAGCAGCTGTGACTGTGTCTGAGTGTGAGTATGTTTGCGAATCTGTGTTTGTGCAGTGGTGTATGCTAAGTGGTTGTGTGGACTGCTTTGAATGTTGTTTTTGAATAGTCCGCTGCTGTCAGCCGAGTCGGTATTCAGTTGAGGATATGGTTCTTTGGTATTGATCCTGGCTTAGATGATTGATTCCCCAGGGGGTGATGTGACAGGTTCGGCCCTCTGGCTTGCTGTCAACATGCTCAGAGTCACACAAGCGATCAAAGTGAAAGCAAAGGCAGTGTAGGGGCATGATGGGGAGGAAAACAGAAAGTGTGATACAGAGAAAAGAGCTAAGTTTTTAAGGGACCAAATACTATCAATTGTGCCAAACAAAGTTCTCTAACTACTGACATTTTTTTCTAAACTGCAAATGTCTGTTTAGCTGGATGTCGTTGAGATGGAGCTAGGTAGAGGTTGTGGAGGGACTAGTGACAAGGGAAGGTCGAGGAAGAGATTTTTCAAGGAGCAGGACAGAAAGATGAGCATTTAATAAGCTGACTAGAAAGAAATAAAGGAGGGTGACACGGTTATTGCAAAAAGATGGTCAGGCAGAGAAGGATCGCTAAAGAACGGTAAAGATGGATGACAGAAGAAGAGACATAGGCTTGTTGAAAAGAAAGAGTTGAGCGCACAGGTGAATGGTAGTGTCAAGAGGAGAAAAAAAATGGGTTTAGGAGAGCATAAAAATGAAAAAAGGAGTTTGTGAGACACCATTAAACAGTCCAAAAATGATTAAAGTTTGCAGCTCAGCTCACAGTCAATCTATCAGCAAATCTGCAAACTGTTGGTCAGTGATATCTTTTTCCCCTGCTGCTTGCTTTTCCTCCATATTTGGGCACAATGCTTTTATTTATGCCATTTATACATTGGCCCTTTCCATCTCGATCCCTGCCTCGCCAAATGAGACCTGACACTCAGTCTAATTGAGATGCATTTTAGCATTGGGAAGCTAATAAGGAGGCTTGTATGCTACTGTGCCATTCATCCAGGACACTGAAATATGTAGCAGAGCTGAATTATATATTTATAAAACCTAATGGCCCGTGGTGTCCTATCACTGCACTGCAATGCATATTTAATAATACCACCTGTCTAAGCAAACCTACCTACCTCACTCTCCAGGGAAAAATGTCACACCGCTGACACCACTTCAGTGAGTGGTCAGATCATGGGAAAGGATGGTGGGTGTGTGAGTGTCTAAATGTGACAGGAGATCAGTTCATGTTCATGTTTAACACTTAGTGGAAATGACCAGTCTGATGGTTTGTTATTTTTTGTCTTTTATTTAACCATATATTTTATTGTTGGTCCTTATTTGGCTATAAAACATAAAATCTGGAATGCAATCGAGGTATGTTTTAAATACAGCACAAAAATTAAGGTAATTTATGTTTTGTCAATGATTTATTTGCTGTAAAATGTTTCTTGGTAATACATCGTATCCTGTTGTTTATTTCCCCTTAAATGACCCCACAGTTGTAAGAAAAATGCATTTGTGGGTTGAGCAGCAGACCCACCCAACAAGACTTTTGTTTGGTGTTGTTTATTCAGTCAGATGATTGAAGTCTGAAGAAACAATACTGAAAATTTAACAATTTATTCATTTAACAAACGGGGACCTCAGTAGCACGTGGAAGGAGCATGGACAGCAACAACAGCTTGGCACCTCTGGATTATGCTGGTCACTAGCACACATTGCTGTGGGATGGTTTCCCATTCTTCACCCAGCGTTTGTTGCAAGTCAGCCAATGTGCTTGTGTTGGTCACAGAATAAGCTGTTTGGCATTGGTAAAGAAGATTTGGCAAGTTTATCATGGGCACAACCCACATACTCTACTCTGCTGTTCAACCCACAAATGCATGAAGTGGGAGCACTTCATAGGAAATACAGAAGCTTTCCACAAGTAGAAGAGTTATTGCCAAGAAGCATTGTTAAAACAGAGAAACAATTGATCAAACACTAATTGCATCACTTTTTGCTCCAAGTCTAATTATGTTAAGTTCTTAACAACTGTACTGAAATACTTAAAATACTTTTATGCATTGTTTTCGTTTTCTGCATTTATTCTTCTAAATGCAGATATAATACATCCAGCAAAATGCATTATTTATGATGAAGACCAGTCACATGATCACTTGTATTCATTTTTCTCTAGTTTTGGCTATATATGAACATGGATAGCTTGTGTGTAGATCTCTTTGTGCAATTGTGTTTAACTTGCTGATGTTGTCTGTCCATGTGTTCTTGACTCTTTGAATCCATGGGCAGTGTTTGAAGGGATAGGGATTTTTTTTTTCTCCCACTCAGAAATACTCCTCTGATTTATTCAGCATACGCTCCTGGGATTAAGGGTCTTGGCAAGCACATAGTGTATCCACACACAAACACACACAATGCGCACATACCCATGCTGGCAGACGCGCATAGATAGACATGTGCATCCTGTCATATGGGTTAATCTGGTTTTGAGACAAAATTAAATTTACAAGGCGCATTATGGCTCAATTTAGTCAAATTATTATGCCATGAGGCAATCGCTGTGACAGATTGAGAGCATCAGCACTGATAAAGGAAAAAAAAAAACCTAATGAGAGATCAGGGCGAGCAGAGAGACAGAGGGATGAGTCTGTCATTTTGTTTGCCCACTCATGTCCCAAAGCTGGTCAAAGTCCTTTATTCCATCCACTAACCTTCTTCTTTTTTCTCAGCCAAACCTTCATTTCTCCAGCTTTTTTCCAGCTCCTATCCACACAGCTTGAAGCAAGTTATGTAATTCATATTGTAGTATATATTAAACAGATTAAATTAAGCCCATATATTTGAGTGTAATGGCCATCTACGAAGAACAGTTACAGCTGGGTGTAAAAATAACCCATAGTGCAAAAAAACAGAAAGCTGTCTGTGCTGTGGTGCCTAAAATGATACATTCTTTAATTTTAATTTATCAATCTCTACAAATGGCAGGAATCTCATTACATAAATTGCTAGTATTATACTGCCATGCATTATATAGTATTGTTGGGAATGTTCACACCCGTGTCTATATTTCTCCTGCTGTGATTACTTAACGAATGCATGTCAGGGCTTGATGAATATGGAAGAGTGATGTACTGTACAGTTATTATTGTCAGGGTTTAATCAGTGCTGAGTGATCTCAATTGTCCCTACACTCTCTGTCAATCAGCATCAAGGACAGGTCACTTTAGGCCTCAGTTGTAACTGAATGTGGTTTCATACTTCTGGTTTCTAAGAGAGGTTTGAATGACAAAGTTGTCAGGGGACCAAGAAGGATCTGGCTACAACTCTGTCTTATTTAAAAGCAGTAGTGAGAAGATTATATAAGATATATGTAACAGGATTAACCTGCAAGTGAGCCAGTTTTTGAATGCACCAGAAAAAGCTGCCTTTTTTTTTCACTATCAAAACAGCTGTTTGAGCTTAAATTTTTAAATTTCACAGGCTTACAGCAGCTTAAGGTGTGTGAGTACACTTTTTTTTAACAGTTTGCTTGGTGGTCCAGTAATCCCCAATGATTCTATATGATTTGTCCGTAGTTCCATAGATATATATTAAGACATGGCAACATTAAAAAAACATAATAGTCATATTGCCGTCCCCTCAGGCTGTCTCTAAGCGCTGTTCTCTGTTCTGCTTCTTATGAAATGAAATGTTTGTTTGCAGCATTTCTCTTCTTTTTCTCTTCTTCTCTTCTCTTCTCTTCTCTTTTCTTCTCTTCTCTTCTCTTCTGTATCATGCACTAATGCATTATTTTATGCTGCGTTATGTTAAATTAGCTTTTGCTACATCACATTAAGCCTCGTGTCACGGCTTACTTTAAATGCCTGCAACCAACCAACGAAGACTGACGGTCAAGCCTGTAGAGAATTAGCAATGTAAACTGGATTTATAAACTGGATTTGTAAACTGAAGGAGTGGCGTGCGTGCTTTTTGAGAGCAGAGGAGCCATCTGCCGAGCCATTTTTGACTGTTGTTGTACACGCTGACCCAGAATAGCTGTGGTCATTGTAGAGCCTTGGGTTGATGGTTCAAAAGGTTAATGACGGTGAAAAAGGTAGCTGCTGCCGGTTGGTAATTTGTGAATGAGACACATGGAATAAAGGGATGGATGACATTTAATGGAGCAAAATGAAAGGAGTTCAATCATTTTGGGAAATGCCTCTGTCTCAAGGGCTCCCTTTGCCTCATTTATATTCCGATGCTTATGTCTGTGGGATAATCTCAGTGGAAACTGAATGCATCCAAGGGCAGGAGAGGGACACACTATGAACACTCATAATTCATTGTATGAGCACGCATTACTGTTAACTAAAGATGAGAATCTGACAGAGCAGTATTGTATTGTAAATCATCAGGTTTCCACCTTCCAAATTTCTAAGGTTTCTGGGAGTATTTATGACTGAATGATCCCTATTGAAGTAGTGGGCTTTTGTATAGCATCAGTGATGACAGCAGAAGTGGATGCCATTGAAGATACTTTGACAAAGAATTGCAACGTTAGAGCAAATTGGATAAACTATAATAATATGCTGTAATATGAATATAGCTTTACTGCTTGAGCATAAGCGCTTGCCGTGTAATTCAATCTGAACAAATACAAAGCAGGATTTAAAAACCGAGATCAGATATAGGCTTAGCTCGAGCCAGCAGCTTTGTGATGTATTACTCTCCGATTAGAGGGCACTGGGAATAAATCTGCCCATCAGTCAAAGCAGTGAGGTGGTTGACCACAAGGCATTCATCTACATTGATCTGTTTTGGTTAAATTGATCAAAACGGTGTAGCAACTAATGCTGCCAAGAGAGTAATTGGTCAGTCAATTTAATAGTCACATCGAACATGGAACAGAGGAGGAAGGCAGAGTTGAGTGGTAGCAATTAGTCGGTGACTCATAGAGGGTGACTAAGACAGGTGGAAAAAACGAGAAAAATAACAGACTCTGTTTGAAATAGAGGGATAAATAAATAAAAGCAGCAACCCAAAACAGCACGCAAGGCATCAACTCATAATAGCATCTTGTGTATATCTTCCTTGTACTTTGTGCGAGTCTTTGTTTTTCAGGTAAACATGACAAAAATACCCATTTCTTTGTGGACAAATCAGAAAATACCAACATGTACTTGGTGTTATGTCTTTTTTTTTCACTATAGTTGGATATCTTTATGTGTATATGTATTTTATAATTGGAGAAAACCCTGAAGAGTAGTCATTATATTCAAGAAAACACCTTTTACTGAGAGACTGTGCACTTTAGTTTTGCTGACAGCATTTTTTTTCTGGGGCGATTTATATCAGCCTCATAGCAGAAATCATAGTAAAAAATTGTAGTTGCAGGCATCTTCACCACTGTGTATCACCATCACTCAGTAGTGTGCTCTATTATCTGTAAATTATTGGCCTGTAATTTTAGGAGAGAACTCATCCGCACAGTCAAGACAATGTTATGCACCTCTTTTTTTAGATTTCATCCTACTAAACCATTTTGAGATAGCTTTTTTTTTTTAAAGCTTTTTTTAAATCATGCACGTCAAATATATTTTACTAGCACAGTGTATTGAGTCAGTAATTAAAAACGGGGAAGTGTGGACCGACAGGCACAGCCTAAATACGCTCAACGAAAATGTACAGCTGTAAATTCAAAATGGTTTTAAAAGATGGAGCAGAAGAAAATTGATGAAGGGGGGTGGAATACAAATGAAGGATCGAGGGAGAGTAGATGAGAGGAAACACCCATAGTGACATGAGAGAGACATTTAGTCATCACCAAGCGAGGAGACAGTTGGCCGCGTCCCAGCCCCCTATCAGCTCGCAAGATTTACTTGTCGTTGGGCCTCCAAACCTCATTATCGTCTTTTCTATCACTCCATCTTCCCGCAAGCACACTACAACAACCAGAGGAGGAAAGAAAAAGAGGATCGAGAGTGGGAGAAGGGAAACTCTGATTTACATGCCTCTTGGAAACTTATATGGCATCTCATTATCATGTGCGATAGTTTATTGTGTTTGACTGTCAAATGAGAAAAATGGAAAAAGGAAAGGATGAGCTGGCTGCTGAGCCATCAAAGCTGCTTTCCGTGTGGTGGCATGCCAGCACGGGCGCTTGTATGCTCTCACAAACTTGGTAATCCAAACACATAACCACCCTTTCACGCAGGCACAAAGACATTGAAGCGCTTACACATCAAATAGTGGTGAAGGACCAAACCATACATAGAAAGGACAATTCACACTTGGGCACACAGGCATCCATTTGTATTAATAATCAAAGCCTGAGATTACAGCTTGAATAAATAGAAATTTTGAATTGAATATAGATGAGTACTTGAAGCTATGCTGGTGTGTGCTTGGAATGTGTTGGGCGTTGCGCTGCAGCACCTGTGTGTGTGGTTGTGTGTAGATAAAAACACACAAATTTTAGTTATGGCTAAAAAAAAAAGGTTAAAATTCGTCTCAATGTTTGCTGCAAGACCTTGATTTCCATTTGTTTGTCAGTGTGTGTTGACAAGTCTCTCTTCCATAGCATGGTGGAACTGATTTATTGCATTGTTGCACTGTAGGCTACAACTTACAACATGCAACTAAATCATACAGAAAACAGGAATGAATAAGCTAGAAAAAGGTTAAAATTCATCTCCGTGTTTGCCGCAAGACCCTGATTTCCATTTGTTTGTCAGTGCCTGTCGGCAAATTTCTCTTCCACAGCATGGCTGAATTGATTTATTGCTTTGTTGCACTGTAGGCTACAATGTGCGACTAAATCATACAGGACACTGGAATGTAAAAAAAAACAGGTGTGTTTTTAAAGTGAAAGCATTGTTGCATTTACCAATGTTACTTTTAGTCATTGTTGTCACGCTGATTCAGTATGAAATCAACTTTTTTCTTTTGCCTTTTCCTCCTCATGTCACAGGCTGGGTCTCTGACCTTTTTGAAGTTTTCATGTTAGGTTAGTTTTTAGTTGTGTGTTATTCTTTTTTAAGGTTTAGTGGGGGTTTAGGTTAACATTAATTATTATCTGTCTCCTTGGTTTCTGTGTTTCATTCCTTGACTAGTCCGTCATCTGATCTAGGTTTGTTATGCTGGTGTTGCCGTGTCCCAGTCTCCACGTTTCCTGTTTTATTTTGAAAAGGGGTCTTGTGTTCTTTTTTCATGTGGTTAGTTTTACTCTCCCCTGTGTCATTATGTTTCATTCGAGTCAGCTGTGTCCTCGTGTGTCTCCACTTCCTCAATGACCTCATGTGTGTATTTTAGTCCTCAGTCTTCCTGTGTTCAGTGTCGCGTCGTCTGTGTAACTTCCCTAGTCATAGAAATCATAGTTCAGGTCATAGTTTTCATAGAGTCTTAGTGCAGTCATAGTTTCATAGTCTAGTTTGTTTTCTCGCTTTGATTTATGTTTTTAATGTTTATCAGCCGAAATAAAGGCTCGCCTTTTGTTGAAGCTATTCCGTCTCCTCATCTGTGTTCACACCTGGGTCCTCCACAAACTCTCCACACGGTCTGCCACTGCAGGCCGTGACACCTCATTCCTAAACTCCTCTCTACACCATCTCTACACCTCTCAACCTTAGTCAAGCCTCTCGGGCACCATCTCTGTTTAGGTTTCAGTGTTCCAAAGCAGCTGCTAGCAGGCCCCTACAAAAATGGCTTAAGGTTATAGAATTAGGTGTTGACATGCCAATCCTAGCAAGGGATGTGAAATAGCCCAAAAGAAAGTTGTGTCTGACAGACCCCAGCCAAACCAGATCTAAAGCAAAGGGAACATTTAGTACTGTGCAACAATAATGCATGTAAAAGCTTTAGGCATTGAAAATAAAGTAAATTCCTTCTTAAAAATACTGTCCTAAATAGTTTGTAAAGTCTTGCATTTATAGATTTTTTGCTTACTTCCACCAGTTCTACCAAGTTGCACATAGTTTTTTAGGTAGCAAGTAGTTTGCTTCAAGAAAGCTCACCACTGTTTGTCTGTGGGTTTGAGTTGCCTTATATGCTTTTGTATTGCATAATCCAAAACTGATTATATGTTGCTGAGATGAGGCATAGCATCTGTTACAGAACTCTTTGTCCTTCTTGTGTGTTTGAGGACCGTTTCCATCAGCTTTGGCAATATATTTAGAGTTTTTGTCATGCAGCAAAATAGATTTGGGAGCAGTTATTGTGATAACTACAAGGATGTAAAGATGTACTTACAGTCCCTAAAGGCTCAGAAGTGCACAGTACTGTATTTCTATTTATTAAATGAAATACAGATCTGGCAACAAGACAGACCAGATGATTGGTTTATAATTAATTGATTACAAACAGTAGTGACAGCTACAGTTTGAAGTGGAATAAACTGAATTAAGACACTTTGCTGGAGAAACTGTATTATGGTAGAAAAGCACTCTAAGACCAATGATAATGGAAGACGACAAAAAAGGAAAAGTCGTAGTCATAGACTCTTGACTCAGCCAAGAAACTTTATCCACTAAAATATCAGGTAGCTTAAATAAAACTTGCAGGAAAGACGGGAATGTTCCATGATGTTTGATCATACCACCAATCAGATCCTCATTAGCACAAAAGGAAGGTTTTTGTAGGTATGAAGACAACTTTTTCCTTCAGGGTCGGAGTGTAAGGTCAAAAACCTAGACAAAGTGTTTTTTAACAGTAAATAGCCATTATTTTAAGTGCCCTCTTAAAGAATGGCCTAGACCTAGAGCTGCACTGTTCTTACAAGACTGGAAGCCCCGAGAACCAAAATGCAGTTCAAAGAAGTCTCTGAGAGAGCTGCCGTTCAGACAGAAGCAGCAGATATTAACATTCCTGATGTTATTCCAGGCAAAGCAAGGTAAAAAAGAAATACCTGCAAAGTTAAAGGCACTGCTCTGCATCAGTGATTGAAGACTATCAGGCACACAGGCACACACGTGTACTTCATTTATATGCTTGCGTTACAAAAGTTCTATACGTGATTTGAAAAGAAAGCAAAATAAAAACAGACAATTCTCACTCACAGATCTGTCAAAGGATGGCACAGAAGAGCAAGCTATTGGGTACTCTTATTTATTAGTTTTATGAATCTTTAAGCTGGGACATAGCTGCTGAATGAAGTGGCTTTGCATGCACGAACTCAGCATAACTTTTGCAGATTTTGTTCAGGGTGGATCAAAAAGAACCATCTGATTTCAAAAGGCTATATTTTTGTTCAGCTTGAGGTAAATTTTGCAATACTTAGCTGAATATAAAGTTTTAAATACAGAACTTAAGATGTTCACAAATGCTCAATAGTACTCAACGGTGTGACTCTGACTTTTACTCTTTTTTTCCAGCTTTTGATTTTGCTTTAAAGTAGACCGAAAATGGACTGTGCAGTGCTTTTATGTTCTTATTGGCCACTCCAAGCACACACTAAAAACAACACTTACCACTTTGTCTGCATCACATCCACATTGTTCAGTTGAAGTCATCAGCTAACCTAGCATGCATTGCATGTGTTTGGACTGTGAGAGGAAACCCGAGCGACCAGACAAACCCCAGGCAACCACAGGGAGAGCATGCAAACTACAGGAGTTAAACCCAGAACCTTTCTCCTGTGTGACAGTATTAACCACTGCACCATTTTTTTAGCTACAAGTATGAGCTGCAGTTGTAAGTTTTTTTAATAAAGATAGACCTTATTAGTTACACACTAAGTAAATTCACGTTACTGCAGCACAAGGGCCAGGTTAATTAATTATTTAGACATTTCTAAGTAAAACAAAAAGCACATGATGTCATGCAACACAGATTACTCTATGAACTCCACCCACCTCATCTTCTTGCCATTTCACGTTCTCTCCTGAAAACATGTTGCACTCAAAATAACAACTGAGTTCGTTTCTTAGATCAATAAAGCAGCAGGTGGCTTTGGGGTTATTTCACTAGGGACTAAAGTGCACGGGTCCACTGGTTTAATGTTACATCCGAGCCAGAAGGCAGATGGATTAATTCTCAAGCCAGAACACACAACCTTTCTGCTATAAAACAACTCATTGTTTTCACTGTCTGAAAGGACAAAGATGATGAGTTTCTGCTTTGATGGATTAAACAGATTTAGCAGGGTTTCTGCTAAAATGCAATGCTCACAGAATCTAAACCACCATCCTCCACCTTTCTAAAAGCCAACACAAGCCGTTAGGCCATCCCGTTTCAATTTTTGTGACACAAGCTTTTTCTGAACTTTTTTAGCCACAAACAGAGTTATTTCTAACTGCAAAACTCTGCTCTCCAAACCTCCAAACGTCTCCAAACCTTTATGCAGATTGTCTTAATGCAATCACACGCTGAAAATTATTTGTGCAAATGTTATCCATTTATTCATTAAATGCTTTACACAGCTGCAGATCTCCTTTTAGATTCAAAAATGAAATCTATTTGTTCAGATGTTTTTACATATTCACTGATTTAAATATTACATTTTTTTGCGCGAATATAGTGAGACGAAGCAACAATACACTTGGCTGGAGTGTCCTCCCTCTGTCTTTGAGCCATTGAGGGCATTCAGTGACGCATGCATTTTTTCCTTGTTGATTCTCCTTCCTCTCTTCATGTTTGTGTGATAAAGTGAGTGTTGGGATGAGGATCCACTCAGCAGGCCTATAAGGCTTAGCTCAGTTATTAATGGAACTAACGAGCATCAGCCCAAATGAGCTTTTAATGGGCTCTGTCTACCTGCAGCTACAAAGAGAGGGATGGAGTGGAGGTGGTGGGGGGCAAAAAGATGAATGCAAAAAAGACAAGGAAGGGCAAGGTCAAAGTATTTAAGCAGAAAAATAAATATGATCAGTTAATTTTGTATTGCAGTAGGGTGGCAGTTTTCTTAAATATTGTCAGTTAATGGTTAAACATTTATTTAACTCTGACTTACCTCACTTTTACTGGCTTTATAAAGTATTAAATGTGAATTCTTGAAGGATTTCCCCCTTAGAGTAACCTTTGCAGTAATTTCTGCTGATGACCTGTGTGGGTCCAGCTTCTATTATGGACAAGCATTTCATTATCACCTTAAATATTGCTTTTTGCCCTATGTCAGCCGAGATAGGATCAGCCCCCCTCGTGACCCTATGCAGAATAAGCAGTTAATAAAATGGATGGATGGATTTTATTATTAATGGAAGTGGTTCTTTTTTCATACCTGTGAGGGGATCATTGGTTTCAGTTCACTGTGGTACGCTATCAAATTCAACTTATGGGCTTGAGACTCATTACTTCCTCTGCATAGCTTTCGCATAATAAAAGATGGGGTTCTTTTTTTGCTTTTTCAAATTACTTCAAGTAATGTGCCTCATGATTTCTAAGTAATTCTAGTTTTATCATTCGTATGACAAAGTAAAGCTCAGACTATAGAACTTCATTTAGCTAAAATCCACCATGGTGGCTCAAGGTTCAGGAACATTGTCTCACAGTGAGAAGATCCCAAATTAGGTTCATTTTCCTGTTGCTTCACCCTTGACAATACATGGACTTAATGCTACAGTTGGTCTCTGCACACTCCACTCTGAGCTCTGAGAGGATCGTATCTTATCTGCATTCCTGTGTGTAGTAAAAGCACGTGTTACAAGGCGTAACAATGAATTTTAAGGTGCATCACCTTACTATTTAATTTAGTAAAATCTTTTCAAATTCATTGAAAAAGTGGAATTACATTTTTAAGCTTGTTTTCTAGTCTAAAAGAGGCTGTGGTCCAAATCCATACCAGAATTTTATCGTCTTCTCACTTTGGTCTTTCTTCTTTCTTTCTGTCAAGTTTCAAGAAAGTTGGTCTTTTAGTTTCTGTGTAATCCTGATGGAAAACTGGCTGGTTGCTCATAGTAAATAACTGGTTTGATCCTTTAATAATCAGTACTTGTATTTATCTATTTTGGTCTTGTCAATGGCCTAACCATTAAAACATCAAAAGGCAGAACATTTTTATTTTCTAGCAGGAAACAAACCCACAACGTTTACAGAAAAATTGTAACCTTGAGTAATCTTAGACTAACAGATTTCAGGAGAATGTGTTGTTTACTGCTTTGTTAAGCGTAGTAAAAGCTTGTTTTATTTATTCACACTTTTTTGCCACTTTCCACTGCAATACATTGCTACTGTTGTAGTTTCCTATAAATCCTAAAATGACTTTGGACTACTGCCAGAAAAGAGCTGCGAGAGATGTATGATTAGGCACAGATGTTAGTGCATACTGCTATAAGTCGAGTGGCTGTTTTAACGCTCTCTCTCTGTAATGTTGGTAAATTTAATGTGTTTATTTCATTACATTGCATTTGTATGATTTGGATTCATCAGAAAGAGAAAATAGTAGTTCTCGGTGATTGATGTGTTGACTGTGTTTCTAACAAAGCAGTGCATTGAACTGTAAATAGGCCCTTGATTGATATCACTCCACTGTTCAGTCTGGGTTTAGGTTTGAATTTCTTCTCCATGGTCCGGTGGCATCATTACTCATTGCTGTGTGGCTGCAGCATACTCCACAGGTGCTGCACCGATTGATGTAAAAGGTTTGATTGAGGATTGTATTTTTGGAGAGGAATAACACTGAAGTATTTTTTTATGGTCTGTCTTTTGATATCTATCTATCTATCTATCTATCTATCTATCTATCTATCTATCTATCTATCTATCTATCTACTCTATCTACTATCTATCTATCTATCTATCTATCTATCTATCTATCTATCTATCTATCTATCTATCTATCTATCTATCTATCTATCTATCTATCTATCTATCTATCTATCTATCTATTAAACAGTTTAAAAACACCAAAGTACTAAA
>VUQR01007468.1:0-13059 GCA_015108515.1 Hemichromis elongatus | reverse complement strand
CTCATCTCGGCGGGAGCACCACCCCGCCTCTTTCTCTCGCTGGCTTGGTTCTGGGTCTGCCCTGCCCGCATCCTCCACCACTGTGATGGACCACGGCAGACCCGACGACATATTTATGGTTTCAACCATCTTTATTCAGCACATAAACACACGGTTGCTGTACACAGCTGCAGCTCTCCTGCTGCCAGCTCCACATACATCTCACAACAACAACCCCACAGGACCCAATGCAACTAATAAAGGCGGCGGGCATGATTGCAGATGGCGTGCAGGTGCGTCCGCCCATCCCCGCACGCCACCGCAGGCCACGCCCGCCACACAGAGTATGACACATTTTACTCCCCATCCCCCAATTCAGTTATGATAAACTTAAAATAGGCTACAGAAACCAGAAATGTTTTTGCATAAGGCTGTAGTTTCGCAACCATGTCTCATCATAAAAAGTCTTCATTCTGTGTTTACTGATGGCTCACCACGGATACAAATTTTTGTGACTGTTAAGTTATGTATGGGCACTGATTGTGGCACGATGAAAAAAACACAAACGGAGAGCATAACATTGCATTTGCAGATATGACAGATATGGGAATAACAATGAATAATAACTCCCTGTATGTGTGTATATGTGGGTTCTGTTAAGATTAAAGAGGAGATAGGGCACATTCAGACATATGTACATACACATATATATGTATATTTAGGCATATATTCATACACATATCAACCATGATTATAATAAGATGATGTCTTCAGTGTTTCCTGAATGTTTCACAATTCTAGTGATTCAATCTACCAAAAATAAGTGTATGTAATAAATTAGGTTTTGGTTTATTGTCAATAAAATAAAAAAACAAGGGTTAATAAAAGCATTTTTTTTTAACATTTCTTTGTACAGTTTTATATCAGTCACTATCTGGATATTTGTCTCCCTTATTATTCATTGATAATCTGATGAAGTGATGCTCTCTTCTTAGGTTCCCATAGCAACATGTCAGAAGGAAGCTCCCGCAGCTCACAGGAAGGTCTCGATGGACTCCATAGTGATAGCAGACATCAGACAGCAGTACATCGGACTCAAACAACGCCTGAATTCTCAGAGTGCAGACTCCACCCACCAGTTACCAGAGTGTGCACCAACCCTCACGCAAGCAAGGGGCGACCACGCCTGCAGCTAAACATCAACCCTCCTGTGACTTCGCAAAGGGGACATGGAGTTAACTCGACCCTCAGGCCTCAAGCCGGAGTCAACATGGAAGAAGGCGGCCCCCTCGATGGCCGCTCTCCTCCCCCTTATAATGCACATCATCGACTAGCTAGCTCGCAAAGTTCACCTCAGCTCGCGACGGCTCAGCAGCCACACGGGAGGTCTAACGCAGGACAGAGCAACTCAGCTTCAACGACAGAAGCCCCCGTGGTCCCACAGAGTCCAGAGTGGCAGGACTGGCAGAGGGACCGGTGGCAGATATGGCAACTGCTATCCTCGGACAATGCTGACACACTGCCTGAAACTCTGGTGTGATTTCAGACAATAGACTCTGGCTCAGTTTCTATTGGCCAATGAAAGACAAGATCAAACCCCTCCAATGACAATCACTCCTTATCCCAAACCTTTCCCTTTTTATTTCTGCTGCCCTCTCCTCCTTTCATTCACTGATTTCTTGCATTGTATGAACATAATACGCTGTCCTGCAACTTAGCGCCGTGGCGTTGTTTACGTGTGCAGCTGCTGCCTCCAACAGACTTTTACATCCAGGAGCCACTAGTATTTGTTTTGCTGTACGGATGTTAAAAAAAGTTGCTCAATTTCCTGGCCCATATATTATGACAATATTTAGTTAGGAGCATTTTTTTTTAAAATGCCTACCCGAAATACCTCAAAAAATCCATTCAGAATATTACCAGACTTTCTATTTTGAGTGACGTCAGTCTTCATATCTCAATGGAGAATATTAGGAAAACATTTTTTAAGTTTTTATTATCATTTCATCATTTTTACATTGGTCACCACACACTAAGATGTAGTAATTGCTGCTAATTACAGACTTGCTGTGTGTGTATACTAATGATGTAATTCAGCAGCATCTTTCTGAAAAGATCAAATGTTGAGTTGCTTTTTGATGTCAGATTACCTTTGACTGTATATATATATATGTATATGAATACACAAATTGTTGACAGACGTGCTTAAATATTATATGTAAAGTGTATAATTTGCCTAAAAGTATCTACCTAAATGTAAGTAAGCCCCTTAATCGGCAGTCCAGATGTTGGTGTTTGTCAGACTGCTGTTTCTGTCTTTAATATTGAATGTAAAATGCTTCACTTGCAGTAAGGCGCTTAAACCTAATTATGAAGCAATCTGCTGTAAGTTTGCTTGTGCTCTCGCCAACTGCTGCACTGCAGAAACAATGTGCCAAAATATCTCTCACTCTCTCTCTCTCTTTTTAAACTAAAAGATAATTGTTGTTCAGTTATGTTCATTCCATCCACTTGGTTATTTCTAGTAAGGCTCAAGAGTTAAGTTACTGGCAATTTTTTGCCAAAATTTCATATTTTAGAACATAGCACAGACTGTAAATAATAGATGGAAGTAGCCACTAGCTTCTGAAATCCTCCAGATTAGCGTTTTTGCCAAAACCGGTCAGTTATGAGTAAAGATGAGATCTGACTAAAACTAAGGAAAACAACGCTAACTGAGGTATCATTGTTACTGACAGGTCACCAGAACAGAGACAGGGTATGCTCATTGGCTGACTCTAATAAGTACCATAATTAATAAGGCGGTCATCATTTTTTATTAAGAAGGATTTGAAACTAGTGAATGAGCCCATAAACTAAAAAAGTGTTTACCGAGCCCACGGATCAAAGGAGCCGAAGGGTGTGTTCCCCGCTGACTTTCATAAAATTTAAAATTATTTTGAATCCACCAATATCGCCCCCCGTTGGCTATTAAAATTAAACTTGTGCATTGGTTTTATTTTTCAGAAGCTTTTATAAAAACTCTACGGTACGGAAACAGGAATTCATTGTCAGGTTAGAGTGAGGACCATATTTCCATTTCTAAAACTACTAAATTACAATTATGTATTATTCAACATTTAAACACTTTTGTGGATATTTGTTACATTTTTCACAGATACAAAAACTGTACACCTCAGTCAGAGTTAGGTTTATGTATTTTCTGAAATTTTTTTAGCCATGTAGAATCAGAAGGTTGAATCTGGAAGTGTTTAATTTGATTTAAATAACATTTACCATCATTACAAATATTTTACAGAGCAGATTTTGTCTTTTTATTCTCCAAAATATTCTTAAAGCTTACAATATATACTACTATTTGATTTGAATTTCTGCTTAAAGTGTTGCTTAGATCGTAACATGATCAAAAAATCATTGGTGCAAGTTGGATATCCCAGCTAGGTAGAAACTCATATCCTGTCTACTAGCAATGATGTTTTTTTCCAGGAATCCTAAAAAGAATTATGATGCATTTGTGGTCCAAGTGTTTTGCTGGGGGAAAAAAGCTTTCATATGATGTTTTCTCACTTCTGTGTGGCACTGCTGTTGCTAATTAAGGTGGAAGGCAACTTTCTGAATATCTGTTTTTATAATAATCTAAACCCACAGCCAACCTGCCCAACTCTTCTCAAATGTCGTAGTCAAGTGGGTATTTGCTGGCAAATATTTCACATTTTCTCATCTTAAGGTGTAATACTTGCTTATATGGAGCCACTTCAGCATTAAATAAGAAGATGGACTATGAATCATTTGACATTTTATTTTCTTAAAGTTTGACAACTCAATGGAAACGAGCCTCTCACTCGTGCAAGAAATGGACGGAATGTGGAAAGGCCTGTGGCGCCATCTATTGACAGAATATGCAAGTTAGCCTGTTGCTGCTC
The DNA here is from genome assembly GCA_015108515.1 of Hemichromis elongatus. Classification (NCBI taxonomy): domain Eukaryota; kingdom Metazoa; phylum Chordata; class Actinopteri; order Cichliformes; family Cichlidae; genus Hemichromis; species Hemichromis elongatus. The sequence continues at coordinate 9,157 of VUQR01007468.1, read as the reverse complement.
TTACAGTTTACCATTTGGAAATTCATCTGTACTCAGTTTCAAGTCAAATCTTGTGATTATATTTTTGTGAAAACATGCAAAGCTATGTCAGGAAATAAATGTGCCATAGGTCATCTTGCTCTTTAAAGCTGTTTCTCCATGCATTGCTTAAGGTTCATTGTGAACTTCCCTGTATTACTTTATTTTCTGTTGAGTGTTGTAATATCAAAATACAGTATAACAAGTTTTATTCAAAAAAGAGGCAGTTGTTCAGTAACCACCATGATCTTGGCTTCCCCCATGACTACATTGAGATGTTTGTCTTATTGATGTCACTTTGTAAATCCAAAAACCTTGTGCTGTTGTGTTTTGTTTTTATATTTTGGTGGGGTTTACTGGGTCCAAGTTGTAATGGAATGTCTGGTATTTGCTTTTGTACTGCGAGTCCTCATCAGTATGCTACAATGGAATTAAATATGACAAAGTTTACAGCTGTTGTGTGTTTCTATTCTATAACATGCTGTGGTGTAGCATGTAAGCTATGATAGTGTTGTTCAGTTGCTTTTACAGTCTTTTACACAGGTACACACACAATTTATATTACAATATTGTACTATTGTATATATATATAATAATTTATGATACAGTCAAAACTAATACATGACATAGTTTCCATTCTCAAAAAAACAAAACAAAACAAAAAATATTAGATCTTGACTTAATAAAAGAACATCAGCACCCTGTATCCTGTTACAAAGGTAATCATAATAATTGTTTTATGTTGTATAGTTTCTTTTTTACTTAATATTTTGTAGAAATGATAACAATCAATTGCACTTTAAAATGACAGCTTTACAGATATATTAATAATGCCCAACATATCAGTTGATTTTTATTATTTTCTATAGCTGTACAAGCATTTGTAATGGCCAGTAAATGAAACATTTCAAATGAAAGAAAAAATAAAAGGCAGCAAAGACATGCTTCAACCATGGTTTGAGTGTTAATGGTACACAGATCGTCCACTAGAAGGCACTCTGCAGCTTCCCTTTTGGCAGCACATGCTTGGAAGTCCATAAACACAATAACCAGCTGGTCCAACAGAGGTTGTTGCTTATTCAAAAGTATAAGTCAATATTGTGGATTTTAAAAAAAATAATGTATCACAACAGTCTTAAAAATCCTATATCAGTTGGGGTCAATGACAAATAAATATTAACAAAAAACTGATTTCATCAACTTGAAAAATAAGATTTATTTATCTAAAAAGATATAACAAGATATATTTACCAGAAAACAATAAATTAAAAATACACAACAAAATCTTAATTCTTCATGACAACTATTCCACCAGTTTACCTCGCTGACAGATCTATTTTTAATATTTTCCTGACTATTGATGGATACCTTTTATATTTGAACAAATACTAGCATTGATACTTGGAATGCAAAATTTATCTTATAAGTCCTAATTTCTAAACTGAAGAACCTGGCGTGGTAAATTTTGTAATTAAACAACAGACGTCTACTATATTGTAGCTAAACTACAATTTTAAAATTTAATGTTAGACTATCATCGTTACATACTAAGGTTTTGGACTTAATTTCTGACTTCATTAATCTGTTTATGATAAATATTGTACAGTTAAGAAATTTCAGAGGAGCTGGTCCATGGGTCGTGCTAGCGTTAGCTGCAGCTCCTTCTGTTAAGTTTTGCGTTTCACACTACAAATGTCGCAGAAAGTGTTGTCTGTACTGACCTTTTAAAAGTGTAACCACATCGCTTTCGGCTCGCTGCTGCTGCCATTGCCTTGTGAATTTGTTGTTCTTCAACACATTATGATATTTTTATCTTTGACTGACAATGAACAATGTATATTGATTTAAATGAGCACATTTATTTATCATGTAAATATGCCAGATTGAGCATTACTGCCTCATTTCATCTGGAGATGGTTTTGCTATTTTCCTCTGACCCAAATAATCTGGTACATGGTACGATTTTCTGTGGAGCAGTACTTACTAGTAGCTAGTTACCTTTATAAGTTCCTAGTTCAGCATAAAATGCAACCCCCCTTTTCACACTACATACAACACATTACATAGCAAGCCCCTATCATCATGTAGCATGTATTACCTAAGACACTTTAGCTAATACATTATTAGCATAAGAAAGCATTATTATAAGCAGAGATTTTTTAAATTTTCATATAAAACACAAGAAACATGCTGTAAAAATGCTTCCACTCATCTTACAGAAACAGATCATTTGTACATTTGATTACGCATTGCCTCAGTCTTAATTTTACGTATCGTTTTACTAGCATATGGATACCACAAGTAGGTATTTTAATGACTGTCCACTGGCAAGTACAAAGTCAGTGTAGAGCCATGAATTGTTTATGTCTTGAAATATGTTGTCCAATTGCACAATAATTGCAACTGCAACAGTGCAGCTGTCTCTGTTAGCTTGCTAGCGTACTGATTGTTTCTTGATTTTGCACGATAAGCTGATTTCTTCTTTTGACTTCTCCCTTCTGGGGTCACCAAAGCAGATTACCTTCTTCCATCTTATCCTATGTCCAGCATCCTTTTCTGTCACACCAGCCCTCTTCATGTCCAAACCTTACGTCATAGCAGGTGTCACTGACATTTTGTTAATCTTTCCTTTCTCTCTTGCTGCTATCCTTCTCTCGCAAATCACCCACTCCACCCTGTCTGCTTCACCCCTCTGATGCACTGTTCATGGACTCATCAGCTTTGTCCCTCTGTGGTTACTACAGCTTTCCTTTTCACCCTTATTCTTGGAAATGGGCACCAGCACACTTCTCCATTCCTCAGGCATCCTTTCATTCTGCAAAACTGTGTTTAGCAGTCTGGACAAAAGGTCCACTGCTATCTCTAGTAGACATGATAAATTGGGTTTCCCTACTGTAAAATAATGCAGTGTTATCTATGGTCAGAATAAGCAGTAGTCACAGTTAAATAATATAATGTCTTTAGTAGGCCAATAGGGTAACTTGACTGGAGACAGCAAAAGTCTATCACTACTGTATTGTACACAGTGTACAATGTAGCACTGAATGAAAGCATCCAAATGTACAATAATAGTTTCATGATTTATTAGATTAATACTCTTTTCTGCTCAGTGTTTTTAGGTTTGGTGTGTGCCAGATAATACGATCATATCTTTCTTGAATGTTCACAATATTCATAGTGTTACTTAGAGGATTATTTCCCAGTTTTATTACATCTGTGGATTGCAATGCAAATGTGGACCTGACTATTGAGAGAAGGTTAGCGGTCTGTGTTAATGATGCTGTTCTTCATTTTTCCCCATTAAAAGGAGTGTTGGTGATTTTCAGTCATTGAAACAGCTGCCAATTATCTTCAGTTGGCAGAACAAACAGAAATCATTATTTCTAGCTTTCTAGGTTGCAATTGAGAGAAGTTCACTGAGTGTTTCGAGTCTTTGATTTGATTCTCTTATTTTCTTTTCCTCATTATCCAGCAGATACTGCACAATTGCAGCCATATGGTTATATTTTCTATAGAAAGGGTACCTAACACCATTTTAAGGCATAGTTAAGTACTTCTTAGTATGTGTGGATTACAGTGTCATTTATAGTAGTCCATTCAAAGACTAGCTGAAATCCATTATGCCTTTATTAACATAAGGTGCGCTTAGTAATCAGATTTGGCTTTCATGAAAGATAAATGTAAGCTCACTTTTAAAAATTCTTATTGTGTGTCTTCTTAATTTGGAGACATTTAAAACATTTAAAAAAAAATAAGGTTGGAAATCTGAGTTTGAAAGAAAAAAACTACATGCACAAAGAACATGATTTTGGCAACTTTTACTTTCAGGAGGAGATCAAAGTAACAGACGGTGTAGATTGTTAGGTGCTGAAAGATAAAAGCGGCAGAGGGAGCCATGCAAACTCCTCAACCAGCCAGCAGAACATTAACAAAAGGAACATGAGCCAGGATGTCTGAAAGCTGTCACACACAGCTCTCATTTGACGGCCGTGCTTCTTGTTTCAGATGAAGGACAAACAAAAGAAAAACCTCTGAGTCACTCGACTGTAAATGTCAGACTGAGGCGCACGCAAGCACTTTCACAGTCTCACCTTCAGAAACTTATTACACTCGGAAAATAAAAATACATGCCTGTGAGTGAAGTGCTGCGTCAATAGAGGTGGTGGTCTGCAGAGCAATGAAGTGAGTCATCTCTCAAAAGGCACAGAGTATAATGGAGCCAGTCGAGTCTGTGGCAAGACACCTGAGCGCTCTGTTGAAATCCTGGTGTAAATATGACAATGAGCGATCAGATTCAAGTGTTTTTTTGGCTGAGCATTCATTTGAAATTCTGTGGCTTTTGGTAGCTGTGTCCCATGAATCACCAAAAACACCGAGCTGCACATGGGAAAAGGATTTCACCGCCCTGCATGGGAACTTCTAAAACTGCAAACTGAGGCTTTTTGCTGCTATTTTGTCATCCTTCACTGCCCAAAAATACCATTAACAGATTTTCTTTTCTCCTTTTCTTTTTTTTAGTCAAAAAATAAGCAAGTGTGTGCAAGTGGTTGATGTAATTTGCCAATATTGCCACTAGAGATCAGCCAAGAGCCTCAAATAGATAAAATATATTTTTTGGGGGGGGTTATGTCATCTGCCTTTCCCTCATTGCACGTCATGAAAACCCCAAGTAAGAATAACAGGACCCAAGCTGGTTGCAGGTGGTGACAAGTTATACCTTGTCACGAATTATAGAGAAAAAAGACAACGAAATATGAGAATAGTTGTGTGATGACAAGAGAATGTAAAAGTTTTCCTCTGGTCTGCCTGAGAGCATTTTACACACCTACAGAGAAGTAAGATTAACTGATAGAAGACTATTAGATTCATTAAAAGAGGTAATGATGAGCTTTTGGGTGTGTGAGGAGAGACTTGGAGAGTGCCTGTAACTGAAAGGTGGCCACGAGCCAGTGTTTGAAATGGAGACATTTTCATTATTTCTTGAGTCTAAGTCATTGTCTTATTAGTGATTCATCCAAAGATCTGCAGTGCCCACTTTCTATTGATCCTTGACTCTATTTTACTTTCTCCCAGATTATCAGAAGTTCTGATCAACTCTGACAGAGTCTGGAAACTTTGGAAAGTAATTGGATCTCAGTTCACAATCAGATATACACTTTTAAATCCACAACAACAGCAACAATCTGAGAACAATTTTCTTTGTTGCATTCTTCATTTTGTCAGCTACATTTTTCTGCTTAGCTCTCCTGCTATTTATCAGAGGAACTGCACCCTCATTCCAGCACCCCAGTTGCTCACAACACAACTGGAGAGCTTTTGTTGGGGACTGCGTCCCTGTGATGCTTTGAATGAGCAAGTCATGTTCTGCTCAAGGAGCCTGTGATTAATTACAATCACTTAAGGAGCCCAGAAGCAGTTTGTCTCAGATACTGTACTCGTAGTGTGCTTCTTTCTGTTTCCCTTTTGTCCCCTTATTGTCAGTTTCTGGAAGGGAGCCGGATTTTAAATAGAATTTTGTGGAGCATGACAACAAAACAAAGCTGCTTTATTTCAGCAGCTAATGACTTGGCCTCGAGTAACGTTCTCCAGTTGGCCAAGCTAAAAAACAGTTTGCCAGAAAAGTACACATGCACAAATAGGTATGCATGAACTCATCCACACAGAGACACTTGTAATCGCCAGTACAATGGTTTAGCCCCTACTCCTGCAGGGTATTCATGCGTGCCCCAAACAAAAATATGGAATTTGCTTTTTTTTGGTCACACCGTGTTTCAGAAGGCCGTGCAAGTGAGCAACAGTTTAAGAACAACATTTCTTTTGCCTGTCTTTGCATAAATACATGATGTAAATAAAGTAACACACACACATAGACACACGGAGATCTGAAAGGCATTTGTACCCACAAGGTCCTAATTAGCAGGCACAGTCGGTCCATTCTCTTGTTTCGCTTCACAAGGTCCAAAAGAATGGCCTGCAGATTGAAATTTTTGAAAATTTACAAAAAAGGATCCTTGACCTTATTTAACCCATTGTTATTTCATTAAACTCCTGCCTACAGTGGCATAAAAGGAGAAGATGGGGGTGGAGGTGGGTTGTAAAGTGGCTTACACATAAACAGCAAATGCAAGGAGGATAGAAGGAGACTAAATAACATGCCTTATATGAGATTTACTAGTTGGATATTTACAAGGGAAATAGCTGAGCAGCCTTTGGTCTTTATAGGCTTAAATGAAGACTGGCTGACCCACTTTGTACACTCGAGGAAATGAAATTAAGCATGGTGTTAGTTCACATAGGCCAAAAGGGTGGAATACCGAAATAAGCCTCATAAAATACAAGTGTTGTTTTTAAGTGGCATTCTTTCTTACACAGAAATTTCACTGTCTTGTCAAGCCAAAAAAGAGCGATAAATATGCCAGCTGTCTTTCCTTTACATGCTGTGGTTCAAGAAAAAGTTACAAATGCATTAAAGAACATGCTATGAAATGTTAAAAGCCAAGACACTAACATGCTGAAATGCCTATGGAACAATAAACTTCAAAGACCATCTTAGAAAAATGATCCTGTCAGTTCTGTTGAACTAAGAATGCAAATCCTATGTATTTTTTGGTGAAGACATAATACTTAAAAATTGTCAGAAATACACTAAAAAAAATTCATTGCCCTCATAAACATGAAGTAATTATTTTGAGAAAAATGTAATTGAAAGATCTCAAACCAAACGTTTACGTATTACAATAATTAATGATTAAGGAAAATAATGCTTGTCCCAAAAGGATAATATACCACTCAAGTACATTCCATTTCACCAGATTCCATTAAATGTAAAATTTCACATTACATTTATGTAAAACAAAAAATTACATAGAAAATTTAAATGTAATGCAATTACTTCAGTCAGCATTTTGGGCATAAAACATTTTGAGGCTATAAAATTTTCACAAAACATCTTGAACTGTAGGTTTTAGCTAACTTTACTGAAATAAGAGCTCACTAAGGCACATTGATGTCACTACAATGGTTATTTACATTTGGGAATAATTTGTGTTGTCCTTACAACTTTGTTCTCAGACCTTCCTGCTTTCGCATATATGTAAATAGAGAACCAGAGGCAGGGAAAACAGCGGCAGAGACACTTCACGAAAAGTGGGCTGCAAAGTGGCTTGCAGTCCACAACAACTGCAGACAGGCTAAAGCAGCTTAAATAGCTTATATTGTCTTGTATTAGATTTGCCAATTGGATGCATAGAAAGCTATCAGCTGGTCCATCACCTTATATCTTCCCCTAACAAAGACCTAATTTAATGTGTTATTTTCTGTGGTGCAGTGGTCAGGCTACCAGGAAACAATTTAAAGTAAAATATTGTGCCCATGCTTGTGATAATAAAGGTAATAAAGCTATGGCACAGAGGTCTTGACATCAAAGACAACACCTATTATGTTACATTCATTACTAGCTTTAATAATTTCATAGGATTTGCTCAAAACAGTAAAATACATAATGGTGCAAACCTAATGTAGGGGTTTAAATTCCTGCATCTTTACACAAACCAATAAATTTGTTTTTTTGCCTGCAGTCTGATTTTCAACCAAATGTTACAAAACTTTGTAATTTAATCTTGTTGTTGTCCTTGAACTAGACACTCGATGGTTGACATGCGTATCACTTTGTTTGGTTGCAGCAGAAACAAGCCAGAACATAATTAATTTTCCCTGGGTGAACCCTGTCTGTCATTAAACAGTGAAAAGTTGCTGCCACAGATGGAGAGCAGCTCCTAGAGCCACGAGATATGATCTATGGATGGCAACATTCAAATGGCTGTTTGCTCTGTACCGAGAGCGCAGATGAGTCAAAAGAACCGTGAAAACAAATGCTAGAAAATGTCACAGCAGCTTGAAGAATGAAGAACAACATCATTTGTGTAATTTGTGTGCCATAACTACACTTTGCACAAGGCTTTCCAGTGTGATTCTGAGCTCATGTGCTAGACTTCCTTTATTTGTAGCAATGTGCGTTCATGAGTGTGACTTGACTACTGTAGCCATGTTATGGGAGGCTGTTGTGCAACCAACCATTAAACATACACTAATCTGAATCAGGAGTGGGGAAGGCACAGCAATGCTGTAAACATGTTCACACTAAAATAGTGTCACGACAGTTGATAAAATAAGTATGAAATTTTATTGAATTGAGGTTTTTCTCTATTATATGTCAGTTTAATTGTCTACATTAACCCGCCACATTAAGGTAGTCTAAGTAAATGCATGCATAATGCATGTGTGACCTACACCCTCCCCAATACAAGAGTTTTTTCAGTGAAAACGTTCCGAATATCGCCAACAATCATCATCCCGTTTTGTGAATGCTACTTCAGTAAGTGAGCGAGTATCCTGGACGCCAATATTTGAAGACTTCAGAAAATAATCATCAGAAAGAATCCTCATTTTAGGTTAGGTAGTGTTTTTAGTAGATAAAGGCGAATGGCTTAAACAAGAAATGAGCTCCGGTTTGGGGAAGGCCTGGATGGGCTCCCTGGCCTGGCAGATCCCCATGTACTAATGAGAAGTGAAGAAGTGAAAGAATTGAAAAAAAGGGAGGCATAAAAAGGGGAACGAACACCTTGTAGAACTGGAGGGGTCAATATAGATAAGACATGGAAGTGGCGTGTTTGTTGGTGTGGTCCCACTCTCCAGTGATTGATGTCTATCCAGAATAGAATAGCCTTCATTGTCATTGTACAGGGTACAACGAAATTGGAGTGCCACTCCCTTGGTGCAAAATGCAATAATAAATATAAATATAAAAAGTACAATAAAACAATAGTGAGTATGATAGGAAAGCAGCATTAATATAATGACAGTATGAATAGCAGCATAGTATAGTGACAGTGACAGTATGGTATAGTTAAGCAGGTTCAATTGTTTTTGTGCTTATTTACTACAGTGATAGCTCTGGGAAAGAAGCTATCTCTGAATCTATTTGTCCTGGTTTTATGTGACCTGTACCGTCGGCCTGGCGGTAATAATTCAAACAGTTGGTTACTGGGGTGAGAGTAGTCCTTGATGATATTACCCGCTCTGCTGAGGTACCGAGAGTTTGCAATGACCTCCACCAGCAGCCTCTCCTCTATGTTGTTCC
>VUQR01007466.1:4589-19737 GCA_015108515.1 Hemichromis elongatus | reverse complement strand
CCTTCACTGTAACCACATGCTCCTTGGATAGTTTCAACTTCGACTCTCCATGCAGTCTGTCTTGAGGACAGAGTTCACAATTACTGTTCACAATAGTAGGACTTGTATGCCAAGTTCTGGACTTATTTTTTTATTCTATTATTTTTATTTATTTTATTTAAATTCATTTCAGGAATGTTAAGTTGAAAGTAATATTTGTTTTTTTTTTTTATCTCAAGTGTTGAGGTGGAAGTAATTTTAGTTCTAGTTTTTGTAAAGAAACACAATTTTTTTCCATATGCAAATACATTAAAATGTATGTTATACTTAACATTAAAAAGTTTTCATTCATAAGAAGTCTGTCTTTTTTTAAATTGTATATAATTAAACCTTAATTTAGAAAAAGTATGCCTTATTCGATTACTCGATTAATCGATCGAGATATTCGATAGAATACTTGATTACTAAAATATTCGATAGCTGCAGCCCTATACAAAACCAACCAGTTACTCTTTTTTAAAACAAATGTGATTTGTATGTTTATGCAACCTAAGGGGAAGAAAGCCATACAAGTCATATTAATGTGCATGGTCATTTAAAGAATTGTTCATTATCCACACAAAAGAAACTGTCAGTGTGTGAAAATATTTCTGGTTCCAGGACAAAATAAGCTCGGTATTAATGTTTGTGTTTCAGGTTTACCTCCAGGTGTCCGAAAAGTGGTCATTGGTGAAAGAGAGGAGCAGGAGTGGCGCTCCATGGTGGACCGCGAGGACCCAGACGTTAAAGATGAACAGGAGGAGGTCGTCATCTCCCAGCTCACTTCCAGCCCTGCCCCTGTGAAAAGTGAGGAGGATGAAGAGAAATCTGAATCCTCACAGCTTCATCAAAGCCAGACTGGGGTGGTCAGTGACTCTGTGGGAGGACCAGAGCCTGATCCAGATCTTCAGCCTGACGGGAAAACTTCAGGCTCTTCAGACACAGGTGCCAGTGATGCTGATGAGTGTGAGCAGAGCCGTGAACCTGCAGCGTCTCTGGCATCAGGTGATCATGTTGCGAAACCATTCAGCTGCTCTTTCTGTGGGAGAAAATTTGGTCAGAGCAGAAATCTGAACAGACACCTGAGGACCCACACAGGAGAAAAACCTGTCAGCTGCTCTCAGTGTGGAAAAAGATTTGTGGACAGTGGAAACCTGCAGAGACACATGGGGATTCACACAGAAAAGAAACCGTTCAGCTGCTCCGAGTGCGGACGAAGCTTTAAAGACAAGACGACTCTGATAAACCACCAGAGGACTCACACGGGGGAGAAACCATTCAGCTGCAAGTTCTGCAGTAAAACGTTCACACACAGCGGGAATCTGACACAACACCTGTGCATCCACACGGGGGAAAAACCCTACAGCTGCTCCAGGTGCAGCAAAACATTCGGCCGCAACGCCGACCTCAATTCTCACATGCTGATCCACACGGGAGAAAAAGCTTTCAGCTGCTCCGAGTGCGGGAAAAGATTTACTCACAGCCGGAGTCTCAAACAACATATGAAGAGTCACGCCGAAGAGAAAGGCCTCAGCTCCTCGCTGTGTCCGAAAAGATTTTATAACGGTGCACGTGTGAAAAAGGACACGAGCACTCACGCGAGAAACTCATTTAGAAACATCACAGGAAACAACATCAGCTGCTCCACAGACTGATGAAGCTCTGAATAAACAAGGAGCTAAACAGGATGTAGGTTTGGTTTCACTTTAACACAGACACAAAACCATCCACCGGCTACACCACTACCTCGTATGACTGACTCGCATCCATCTACCGGAGACGCTTTATCCAGGGTCCGGCTCCCTCACTTTTCTCGTAAAGATGAAACTAAATAGTGTTATTCTTTCACATCCTGAGATATAGTTTTTCCTCACAGTGATGGTGAGGACAAAACTCCATCTGAAACAGGATTTCTCTGCGTTCCACCAACCTGTTCATGTTTTAAGTCGATTTGCCCCACATGCTGAGAAACCCGTTAAGGAAATTAGCCACATTCAGCAAAGATGGTTTGCTGATAAGTGTTACGCTCGCTGACATGGGGACGATCATGGGGACATGGGGACATGGGGGACGATCTCCCCATGTGAGAGAGCCCTTTCTCCTCCTTCTGTGTTCCAGGTCTGCCTCATAAACCCTATACAGAACAATTATTTGTACTACTCTCATAAATAAATAAAGCTGTTAAAAGACTAAATGGAACATTTTGATTTTTGTAAATTATTCAAGGGGCAAACAACATGAAGACCATCTGTGATTACAAGTTAACACAATAATATAAACCAGCTGATAAAGTACCTGAAATAAGCAAGACATAAAACCAAGTAAAAATCAGAAGCACAGAGTCTCATATGACAAAAAGTATTTATTTTAATATCAAAAATGGAAAAAAAAGAAACAAATTCACAGTGAATGACGGATCGTTCCTCTGCATAAATGAGGTCTAATAGATCGCAGCAAAGGTAACTACACTCCAGGTCATTTATTAACTCTGAAAAGAGCTTTTACCCCAAAATATCGATGTTTCACCTGTGAGACGATCTGTTATATTACCACAAAAAAAAAAAAAAGGATCTAAGGGGGAAAAACGGACAAACAATTCAACTCCAAGCCTGCATAAATCAAACAAACAAAAACAACCCAACAAATGTTTTTTAAAAAATATTTCTACATTTTTTGTAATGCCCAGTGCACCGACACGAGAAGAAAAACACAAAAGACAAAACAAACCTTGAATAATTTGCACTCGTTTAAAGGGCAACTGAATAAAGTACAGAATGTATTTATCTTTAAAGGTGTTCAGGACTTCTAAAAGGACTGAAACGCACAGTTTAGACCTGCAGTGATCTTTGTGTTCATCTTTAGTTTTGGCTGAGGTGAGCTTTGGCAGCAGGAAGAAAGAACGTGGTTATCAGGCAGGCATTATAATAACAGTAAAGCCAGCGTGGTAGCACCTTGTAATCTTTCTAACAGCCAGTAGAGGGCGATTACTTTGCTTACAAAAAGATGTCCATGTATAGAAACCTACATCGACCTATGAGCTCAGTTAAGACTTTATGGTTTATGGCCTCAGTCGCTGCTTTTAGGTCTTCTTGAATGTGACGTTTATTTAATAACTTATGATCCTCCTTAGAAAAACGACGACAAACAAATGCACCCGGTTGAAAGCAGGCCCGCTGGTTATGATTAAAGACGGCTGGAAATGAGGCTCATGCAGTTATTTCTTAAATTAACGGCATGTAATTTTCAGCATACACTACCCCAAAAAGGAGAACACGGTGGATTTGTTTGGAACCACTTTCAGACGAGGATTAATACACATTCTGCGATTGTGGCATTATTTCAAAATCCTGATTAAAAGGTTGAACATTGTGGGTTTGCCGTTCCTGTAGCTGTTCCTGCAGCCTCACAGCACCTGCCTCAGTAGGGAAATTACTTTATTTCAAACCTTTGAACTGAATTCATTCATTTTGAAGGGAAATCGTGAGAGGAAACAACTAAACAGCGTAAATGTTTTCCTATTGTCTTTGCTATAGCTGAAACCACAGCGCGGCTTGCTCAGATCATAAATAGCAGCAAATAAAACGACATCGACAGAAAGACTTTAATACAGACCGCCACCTCACCGCCTGCTCCGTTAAGAAACAACAGATTTGAAATATAAAAAATGTAAACAAACGGGAAGTTTGCCAGAGCGGCCATCGACATTGAAATTCAACACCTGGGCCTCACGTCTGACTGTTCAGTTCATTTTGAATCAGGCACTGATTGTTACCTAAAAACACACCAACTACAAACCAGCGTTCAGGTCGAGTAAAAAGCATCCCAGTGAAGTATTTTCAGCTTCAGAGCAGTAAAAAAATTTTTATTTCACTGTTTTTAGTGACGCAAACAGAGGCTTTGCACTGCTTGCGTCGGCGGTTAGTTTCCATACCCAAAGAGCAAGAAGCATCCGAGGTCAGCGTCAGCGCCAGTTTCCCTGCTCAGATCAAATGAAAACTTTATTTTGTAGTGCAGAGCAGAGGCCTTCCAGAACCTGCTGCTTCAGCTGGCGTTCATACACGTTGAATCACAAACATTTCATTCCAGTCCTTTACAAAAAGCATGATGGCTTTTATTTGCTCCAAACCTCACAGACCTCCTCTGCTGTAAATGGCTCTGGTGGACTCGCAGAAGTAAAAGAAGTCTCTGCGTCTCACTCGAGCTGGAAGAGGAGGATGTGAAACTTGATGAAGTCGACCAAAGAGACCAGGTGAGAAGCTAATCGGAGTTGTGAGGTTAAAGGTCAATCCGAGTCTGACAGGACGATGATCTCGTCTGGGTCACACTGCGTCGCCACGTTGACCTGAAAACACACAAACAGCAGCACATCAGTATTTACTCTTCTACTCGGGAGCATCAGCAGAATAAAAACACCTGTTTAAAACCACGTTGATGCTGTTTGACAGACATACCAGTGTGTCCACATCACGCGACCAATCTAAGGTGCCGTGGCAACAAGACACACCCTCGTTGAGCCTCAGGTTTTAACTCACGTTAAAAGTGCAGACTTCACTGACATTCCAGTTATTAGCGTTGATGGATCAAATACAACCAGAGTCATGATCATTCACACCACGCCCATGGAAAAATTCACCTTGTCAGCCAATCGCAAAATTATATGGAAACACACCATTTGGTTGCTTAGAAACAGAGGAAAGTTTTGAGAGTGACGTCAAAAGTGAGAACAGCAATTTTTTAGATTTGTGGCATTAAGTGTATTTGGAGTGAAGTGGGTTTTTTTGTGTGTGTGTCAAATCAACGCTGCAGCTACCGCTGGACAAAAAGCCATCAAAGGCACACTTCAATATAAAAAAAACCAAAAAACGCCGTCTCCAGGTGGACAACAGGAGGAGTGATATACATCCTGTTATCAGGCCTGTGACGTGCCCCTCTGTCTTGTGGGCAACAGGAACTAGTTTTCAGAGTGGGGTGTGAGACCCGTGAGGTGTTTCATTTGTCATCCTCGCTGCATCGTTTCGATCCCTAACTGTGACTCAGCACCGCTGGCGTGACTCTGTTTGCCCCACCTTGTTTTTCTTCGGCGGCGGTGTCGACTGCGAGCTGCTGACCACTTCCTGCTTTGGCGTGTTTGCTCGGGTGGTCTCTGGAGAGTTGCAGCTCACGACGCCCATATCCAGAGGGATGTCCGCATCACTGAGGAGGAGAGTGAAAAGAGCAAAGATCAACACAAACACAGAATAAATGAACCCAGAGAAATAAAACCATGAACTCAAGTTCAAAGAGCTGAAACTACAATTTAAATGACAGCATGATCTTCAACAACTGGACATTTTTAAAGAAGTCACACATTTTAATGCAGCCTCATCGATTAGAGCCCGTTAGTGAAAGTCTCACATTATGAAGTGATGAACGCAACAGAAATGATCTGGTAAATCTTGATACAAGCGAGAGAAATGGTTTCGTGACCAAAGGATGTTGGTGTTCTGAAGGCAGGACTGTGGTGCAGTGTTTTGCCTCACCACTAGAGGTGAGTAATGTTTTGATCATCAGAACAGTTGGGGTCTCCCTTCAAGATCGTCTCAGGATCGGAAGAGAGTCAGAGAAGAGCTGTTACCGATTCTGAGTTTATGAGTGGATCACAACTCCATTATTTAGTTTCCAGTATTCATTCACCTCACTGGTAATTAAACATTAGTGTTTTCATCACACTGGCACACTTGAAGCTGCTCAGGTGTCTCCTGTATGAGTGACTGCATTATTCACCAGCATGAAAGTTTAATTAAGGCTGACTTTCTCATCCTGACACAAATCTGCTTCCGCCTTCTGAACTTTAATAGTTTAGAACAGAAGTTACAAAAGTTACAAATCTATTAAACTGTAAAGAGCATCAAACAGGTTTATATTGGCTTTGAGAAACAAATCTTCATTTGTTTGTTTGTATTATTTGTTATCTCAAAAACACGTTTTCTTCGTCGTGGTCTCCTGACCTCTCAGCGACAGCCTCACCTGTCCTGGATGATTAGGTTCTTTCTACTCTGTGAGTTCATTTCCTCCCACTTCCTCTTCTGGCTCCTTGTGGTTCTGGGGCTGGGCGGCGGTGACGTGCCATTGGTCGTCTGTGTGCCGCACTTTTCCACGTCATCTTCTGGTAATGGAGATGCTTTCCCATTGGCTGCTGCCGTGAGGCCAGTTTTGCCTTGGTTGGAGTTTAACAGCACGACTGGCTCATGATTGGAGGAATCTGCAGGTTCCTGTAAGCTCTTGTGGTCACCATTCGATAACAGCCTCCGGTCATCAGTCTGCATGGGCTCTGATAGGCTGGGGCTTTCTGTGGGGGAGGGGACATCAGACAGCGCAGAGACCTGGGACTTGGTCTCATCAGAAGCAGGACTCGTAACCTGCTCGTCCTCATCTTTTAAGCTTCCTTCTTCGCCCGCAGAAACGTGTCCGATCTGATCGTCGTTCTGATCCTCCTTGTTGGCGCCGTCGCTCGCTTGTTCCACCTCGTTAATGTCGTCTTCCTCGTTGCCATCTTCATCTAAAGATAGAAGCAAAAAAAATGCACATAAATATTTTGTTCTTTCATCTCTGCCACCTTGACAGGTTTTGAAATTTGATAACACGGATTTGACTGTACGAATTTATTTGTTGTTTAAAAGGGAGAAAAAAAAATAGACCAAATAACAGCCTAAAGAAAAAAAAACTGTCTTTAATTGAGCCAAATTTAACAGATCAGTTTAAACATTCAATCATTCTCTTCAATAATTAAATCATATGTTACACATTAGTGTGGCTAACCTTAGCAGCCGCGTCTTAAAATCTCAGAAACTCACAGTTATGTATTCATAAAATAAGAATATTTAGATCCTGCTACAGACCACAGAGGGCAGCAGCCTAATTCAGCGGTCCCCAGCCCTATTGCCACGGCAATCTTGGGGTACTCTGACTTTTATGCAAACTATCAGCAAAATTTATACTTTCACCTCCGCGGCCCGGGACCAAACGACTCACGGACCGGTACCGGTCCAAGGCCCGGGGGTTGGGGACCGTTAGTCGCAATGAAATTAGATTTACATAATTTATATGATGCTTCGATATAAGCACATTTATTTGGTCTAACCTGGTCCGTCCTGCTGAGTGCTGGCCTGGATCTCTTCCTCTATGTCTGGATCTGAGGATTCATCATCCTCATCCTCGTCCTCCTCCTCAGAAACGCCGTTCATCTCTCCAGACTCCACCTTTTTTCCTGATGCTCGGCCCTGAAATGCGGCAAAGAAAATTAAACAAGATTCAGACCAAACAAACACAGAACTCAGACCGTTTATAGTCTCCTAACTTCAGATTAATATGAGACAAAACTTTTGGGATTAGGTGAAACTGCACTCCATTTCCTTTGTATCCACTTTAAAGACTACTCACAGGTTTATAAATGTTTTGCTTTGTAGGCAAATATACACCCGAACATACCTCATCAGAAAATAAATAAATAAATAGAAAACAGAAAACCTATGAGTAAAATTTTACTTCTTTAAATGAATACTTGTACAGCACTGTGTGATTTACATAATTTATTCCTCTGCTTTATAAGATAAACCTGTAAGATATATTGCTATTTAATACACAAGATGTACCACAAATATTGACATTTAATCTTTTTAAGAAAGAAAGAAAGAAAGCTTAAGAAAAGCAGATCTGTGTTGTCAAAAAGACATAACATTGAATGTTTTCACACATAAAAATAAAACCAAACGGCTGTTGTGATGTTCCTCTTTTACCTCTTTGTCCTTCCTGTCTTTCTGCAGCCGTTTGTTCCTCTCCTCCTCCTCCGTGTCCTCCTGTTTCACAGCGTACTTCTTGATGACATCCTCCAGGCTAGTTAGAGCCACTTCTCGGTTCGACCGCAGTTTCTTCAGCAGCGACGGGTCCTTCAGAGCCGGGTCTGTGGCTAAAGAGGGAGGCGGAGGACGGAGAGACAAGAGGACGAACAGTTACGTCACGAATGATATTCCAGGTGGTTTCTATTATTTAAATAAGATGCCGATAAAGAAACACGTATCAAAGGACAACCTTAGAGATAATTAAATAAAATAAATTTTATTAACTATTTTGTTAACATCAAAAACGATATAAAAACTGTGACATCTTTAAATGAGAGAGAAAATGTGTGGAGCAAAATTTAAAGTAAACAAATGAACAAATATTCGTATTTTAATTCAAATCAACAATTTGTGGCCTTTTTCTGAGTATAAACGCTTCAGTACGCAGTCAGACAGTGAAGCCCCACGCCAGCAGCAGCATGTCTTTTTATTATCTTACCAGGCTTATAGGCGTCGGTGAGGCAAGAGCCGAAGTTGTAGACCAGGTCCAGGTGACGGCGCTCCTGTATGCGGCTCCCGGTCTCCCTGAACGCCTCCTGGGCGATCTGGTTTATTTGCTTCCTGCTCAAGCAGAGGTTGTGGCGATCGTTGGCACGCAACACCTGCTGGAGGATGTCCGGGTAATCGGGGGGGTTGTATCGTACCTCGGGACTGTTGATGAAACGCTCGATCTGACGGGACGGAGGAACGCAGACGAAAAAAGTCGTGTGAAAATATAGCTTCATGAAATTAAATAACCACAGTCCCAAAACTCCTCTGTATGATCGCTGTGTCGTTCTGCCACTTTGTGTTTTATGAAGCACTGCAAATAGTTTAGAAACCTCAGAAAGAAATCATTCATAGCAGCAAGAAACCAATAATGTTTTTATGCTTGGTCCTAATCTCTTTTACGATGATGCTCACAGTTAATGTTAAATTAGAAACCTCATCAGTTTAACCAAGAACATTTTATCGGTAAATCTGAATTAGATCTGGTCACAAACTAAAGCCTAACCCACATGTTTCGTTTCATTACAGAACAGCATCAGAGCTGAACAACAAATTACTGTTTCCAAAAGTGAAGGGAAAACTGAATAAATGCTGATGAAGTCTTTAGTGTAAGACTTCATCTTACACTGAAGGAAAATCAATCAGTCCAGATGTGAAACAATTTCACCTGCTTTGACAAATAAAAGGGTCAACCGGAGGACCGGAGAGGCATCAACAACACAACAATGAAAACTACTAACGCCCATCAGAGCTCCCGCTCAGCCTTCCATTAACTTCATCTATTATATAAACATTACAATCCTACATCGCTGCATTCTTGAGTTATCATCTTCATCCCGCTGTCCCTAAAGCACTCAGTCATAGTGGGTCATATGATTGTTGGGGTTGTCTGTTTTATTTGTGATTTCACTAGCTGGGACCACAACCTCTGAAATGATGAGCGGTGAGGGATGAGGAGAATGAACTGGTGCTGCGGTTTGGGGAAGGCCTCGAAGGGGCCGGGCAAGATCCCCATGTACTAACGAGAAGTAAATGAAGGAAGGGAGGAGGAGAAGAGGAGTAGAGAAGGAAATTGGGAGGGAAGGGTGGGGCATGAAAATGAGAGCAGCTGGTATTGGAGAAGGGGGCATTTATAGACTGAGGACGGAAGAGGCGTAAAGGAGGTGTGGTCCCGCTCCTGAAACTCAGATGATATCTCCACTTGGCGCTGTGTAAATAAAGCTGAACTGAACGGCACGAGATTTTCAGAAAAAGTGACCTCTGACCTTGAGGTCACTGAGATGTAAACTGGTGCAAACTTGCGTTTCCAGGGAATCCACGTACCAGCGGGATGACAACCCCATCAGCCTTCTAGAGCTGAGGGGTAAAAAGGTTTAGGAGGTGGTGCCACAGACTGTCTCATCATACGTAATGACTTTTCTCTAGTTTTGCTTTTTGTCGCTGCTGGAAGCTTGAGGCAGTCCATCTCCTCCATGATGCCACATCCACACATGCAATCATCAGGAGGTTTGCTTCATCTCCCAGCAGTCTCAAGTATGGAGGAGATAGTGGGAGACGAGCTGATACATGAGGAGGCCTTACTGGCTTTGTGTTATACTGTGACTATCGGACATCCCCTAGTATTTTTACTTTCATGTTATTTCAACAGTGTATAAACACGGCATTGCCTTTGCTGTTTAATGTTTTCTATTTGATTTTTAAATATCTTTACGGCCCTTAAACTTTCTCCTGATAATGTCTGCCTGGACTTTTCTGCGAGTAAAACAGCACATCAACGTGAGCGTGCGCAGAGACTGAAGCGGAAACCCTGAGTTACCAGACAAAGTTTACAACCACAGTCGTCATAACTGTGTTTGGCTTCATCGAGGCAGCTAATGCAAAGAATGCCTGGCTCTGCTGCGCATGCTTCATAATTCACCCCTCGGCTTAGAAAGTAGCCCCAACAACACGCAGCTCACCCTTCTGTTGATCTCAGGATAACGGGTGCTTTTGTAGGTGATTCTCTGTTCAATGGCTCGGCCTGTTAGTGTGGTGCAGCTCTTTAGTTCACACAGTTTCTCATAAATCTTCATCATCTGGAAAAAAAAAAAAAAAGGAGGAGGACATGTGAGGGAGGTGTGAGCAGCTGCCACTCAGGCTGTAGTAAACGTTTACTTTTTACAGCTTTAACGTGTGTATTAGAGAGTTTAAGCCACCGAACCGCATCACACTGGAGGCTGACCTTGCGTTTGAGTTTGTGCTCCTGGATGTATAACGAGTCCTCAGCTTCCATGTCACTGAGACTCAGCTCGGCCTGCTGCAGGCGGCAGATCTCCTCGTTGTACACCTTCAGTAGGTTCTCCAGGTACGCTATCTGAGAGGAGCAGACGGGACAGACGTGAATGATCAGGGGTGATTGCCTACAATGTGTAAAACCCTGATTGTTTCTGAAAGATAAAAAAGTAAGTGTGCTTTGATCCGATTTACTCTCGTTAACCTTTCAAAGTGACTTATATGAAGGGTACACCAAACCCTGAAGCAAACTGTGCTGTGCAAATAAAACTGCTTTTGATTATAATCCCAAGATTTATTCTACAGCAGCACCTAACCCACACTAACCTGCTTCCTGGTAGCTCTTTTAGCTTTTCTCTCCTCTTCTTGGTCTGCCTCTCTGGCCTCTTGCTGTCCTGAGGTGGAAGGCTGCTCTTCCTCTGCTGCCGGCTGCACACCTTCTTCCTCCTCGTCCACGTTACCTTTACTCTTGTTTGTACTTTTGAGCGTGACAGAGGTAGACTGAACATCACTCGACGTTGAGGTAGAAGGCCCGGGCTCAACCTTGGAGAGGGTGTGCCTCTTCTTGATGGCATGCTGCTTGAGTACAGTGCACAGTTCATTGATGTAGACGAATGTTTTAGAGCTGTTGGCCTGAGCGCGAGTCAAACATCGTCCCAAAGTGTTCCTGAACTCCACTGACGACAGGAAGTCCGGGCAGGTCTTGGAGTGCTTTGTCTGGAGAAAGGTCAAGACCTCCGGGCAGTCTTCTGTGAGGGGCCTACAGTGCTCCGCAAACTGGAGGGTAGAAAACAGGAAAAGGGTGGTAAATATATAATTAACCTAAAAACACACAGATAACATTTTAAGTCAGTGTCACGCAGACTGACTAACTGAGCATTTAGAGCAATCTTCTGCATAAATTTGATTATTTTAAGTTCCGGTCAAGTTTAACATGAAATTGCATTATTGGAACATCATATAAACCCACCTCAGTGAATAACTTCTGATTCTCTGCCTGCAGACACTGGGTGGTCTTCTTCGCTGTAGCGAAGGGTGACTGGGTAATGTGTGTGGGCATTGGCTGCTGAGCTTTGAGCGGCGAGACATTTTTAGCTTGAAGGTTAGGGTGTGATTTGGAGGGAGAGGGCCGAGGACTCTCTTCTTCATCATCTTCCTCATCGAGCACAATGATTTTATCTGCCATCGAGGCAGGAGCCACCGCCATCCAAAACGCTGGGTTTCTAAAATACAAACAGGCAGAATGAGATCAAAACAGGTTGTCACACAAGTATCAGAACTTCAGTGTTTGTTAAGATCTGAACAATATTTACATTGGCCCTAAAGTCACTTCACTATGCCCCAAATGCTGCTTCATAGAGGAGGCCTCTGGTTAGGTTCATAGAGTCTGTTACCAAAGTATCACGTTGTTTAAATCACAGATTAAAAATCAGTTTAATCTGACCAAATATCTTCCTGAAACAAGGGCATGATCACTCACATTCCCAAGGATTTCTGGAATGACAGCTAAAATACGTTCTTTGGCTTTCGTGAGTCTTAGAAGTCTCTAAAGTCATGTCAGTTGACTGCTTTAAACAATGTCCAGTTGCCTAGACACTCCGTCTGAGGATGTGTGAACCTGTGATAAAGATTCAACCATTTTCTACCATCAGTTAAACTTTAATAACTGAAAGGCCGCCTCCTGTATACACAGGAGAGCATTAACACAGAAGCATCGAGAGTTTGTGAATTTTATGCTTCATTTAGGGCTACAGAAGCCGTTTGATCGGCATTATCGTTTTGGTTGCGTTTACTCTGAAAAGAGGAAAACAAACAGGGAGTAGCAGCTTCCAAACACACGAAAGTGAAACTAAGCACGATGACACGAACAACACATTACAGGTGGAAAACTTACGCAGAAGGTTAAATACAGCAGGTCCACACACACACACACACACACACCGTAATAATGCGACAGTACGAAACATAACCGACCTGTTCTTTACGAGCTGCTGGAGTTGACAACGAAACAGGAAAACGTTGCACCGCCGCAGCACATCACAACACTCCAGTTAGTTAGCTGACGTTAGCTCTGGAGGCTAGTTAGCATTTAGACTTTTCTAAGTAAAAAATAACGTGTCAGAAAAAAGGTCGAGTTACGCTCTCATCGCCTCATGAACAACCGGATAAACAAACACGAGATTCCTTCTAATCTCGTGTGTTTTTATCAGACTGGATCTTCTTACTCAAAACATTGTCCCTTCACTTAGCTGTGCTATTGAATCGAGATCGAAAATGTACCCGCTAAACTCCGGTCAACATCAACGCCTCTGATTGGAGCACAGATCCGTGACGATGAGTAATGTCATTTTCCATTGGACACACACTGACGCGTACTGTTGATGTAATTTATTATTATTTACCCTATTATTATTATTATTATTATTATTTCTTTGAATGTATTTAATTGACTCTACAAAGCTTCTATTATTGTTTTTGATTTAGTACTTTATATTTGGAGCATTTATTACTTTTACTGTTATTTTGTGTTTAAGTTCAATGTGAGCATCAGAATGGGGAAGAAAGGTGGTTTAAGCTACTTTCAACGTGGTATTGGGGTTAGAGCCAGTCTGAGTCTGAATATTTTCTAAACTGATGATCTGCCGGGATTTTACCACACTGCTTTACCAAACTACACAGCAGAATAAAGGAAAACGTTTCTGGTCTGGTGAGTCTTGATTTAAGCTGTAACATTCAGATGGTAGGATCAGAATTTAGGGTAAACAACATCAAGTAGTATGGATCATCCTGTTTGGTATTGACAGTTCAGAGTGGTGATTGGTGGCTTGGTACAAAGTATTGTTTAGACACCCCAGGCTCCCTGAGTATTGTTACTAACCATGTCAGCCCCTTTATTACCAGTGTACCCATTTTTAAATTGCTGGTTCCACCAGACTTATGTATATCTCATAACGCTCAGATCATCACAAGCTGGTTTCTTGTACATGACGATAAGTTTGCTGTACATTAGTGGCCTCCACAGTCACCAAATTGCAATCCAACAGAGCACTTCTAGGATGTAGCGGAACGGGAGATTCGTGTCATGGACACTGTGTGATGCTAAGATGTGAATGTGCAACAGAATCTCAGAGGAATCTATTGCATGAAGAATTAAAGCAGCACTAAGGTCAAAAAAGGAACCCAGTATTATTAAGGTGTACCTAATGAAGTGACCAGTGAGTGTGAATGGACGTGTGGTTTAAAGCATGTATAAGAGCAGAGTGTTTAACAAGAAGAGGACTTATTTGGTGTGTTTCAAGAGATTTTTTTTTTATTGAATTAAAAATCAGAGTCTGTTTAAATCAGATGCTAATTTAAAATCTTCCTTACAGCAGAATTCTGTGCTCTATTTGTAAAATTTCCATTTCAGTTACAAATTTAATAGTTTATTAGTCCGGGCAAGCATGTAACGAAGAAAATCACAAACACACCTACAAACAATAAGAAAACAGAAATATAATCTCCATATTTACAAAAAGGACAAAAAAATAAGAATGACAGTTTAAACAGTCTATTATTATTATTATAAATATTATTTAATATTATTTAAAATAATGAGTCTATTATTATTCTAATTATTTTTACTTAATTAAAACAGGACTTCCTTTTTTTTTTAAAAAAAACCAACAAACACAGACTGATCTCTGGCTCCAAAGGGTGACTTAATGAGGTTGTTAGACTGAGGGGAACATCGAATGGAAGGATTAACCTTTAAAAATCAGAAGCTGATGTTTCAACACATCACTCCAAACTTCCTATAATAGTTTTTTTTTCAAGTGTTTGTGACGACATACAGATTATAAACAGAGTAAGGCAAAACCACACGGCTCTATTAAGAAAGATTAAAGAAACATCACCATAAATGTGTTTATGCTGAGCTTCTTCGAGATGTCCCTGTCCCTTTCTGAAGAACAAAAAGTCGAATCCAAACATTTTATAATAAACAAATTTGCTAAAACGAGCATAATATATACACAAGTTTATCTCCAAACCAGGGCAGTAAAAAAAAAAGAAAAAAATGAAATAATCTGTTCCATGAGCCTGTGGAAAGCCCCTCCTGAAATCCCAGCAAACATATCAAAGTGGTGGGTCGAGTGGATTAATGCCACTGCTGGTCAGTCGCCTTCTTTAGCTTCACTTTTCTTTCTGTGATGGGAAAAAAAACAGAAAGTTTAAGGTCAGAGGAAGGACAAAGAAGCACCATGTCCAGGGTGATGAAACATACAGTAGGTAATTAAATTACATGAAATTAAATTATAAGTTTGTCTGCAATAAGTATAACAAGGACATTACCTTATCTTGTTTATCAGCATCAGCTGAGCCTATTTACAGAGAAATAAAAGTTAAAATAGTCAGGTGCAGATTTTTATATATATATATATATATATATATATATATATATATGTGTGTGTGTGTGTGTGTGTGTGTGTGTGTATGTGTGTGTGTGTATAAGG
>VUQR01007464.1:0-12703 GCA_015108515.1 Hemichromis elongatus | reverse complement strand
CTGTTTCCCTCCCCCCCCCCCCCCCCCCCCCCCCTTCCAAAAAACCCTCTCTTCCTCTCATTTGTCCTCTTCATTCCTCTTCTCATAAGAGCTTCAGTAGCAGCTCATAAGTGGCATTGATGATACCCCAGGAGAGAAGAGAACGGTGGTAGTTGAGATGGGCTCCTCTGAACAGCATGGCTATACTGCCACCCCTCTCTCTCCATACTGTTAACAGCACCTCTCTGCAAGGGTTGAAGGCTCCACCCACCTGAGACTGAGCCCGTGATTTGACTACATTTAATGGGTAGAACATGATGCCGAGGCCTGCCCCCAGCAACCCTCCGCACACAAAATCATTAACCAAGTTACCTGTCTTGCTAGTAGCTTCCGGCAGCTGCTCTTTAATGGGGCCCCTGAGCCCAAAGAAGAGAACATTGCTAGGGCCATTGCGCAGTAGTATGGGCACGAGGCCACGATAGCACTCTCTCACACCATACTCTGTCAGAAGTGTCCGGAAGGTGTGTGCTGTGTTGTTGAAGCGCCCGTGGTGCCGGTGGTCTTGTAGGAGAGTCTGCACACGCTCAAACGGTGTAAGGATGGCCTCTGTAGTTCCTGCCAAAGCTGCAGCAAAGCTTCTTGTAATCAGCTCTGGCATGCCACTGCTCCCAGCCTGGTCTAGTAAGACTCTAGAGAAGTCCTCATACAAGCCAAACATGATGGCTACTGTAGTGCTCTTTTGGAGAAGTGGGGGAAGCAGGCCCCGATAAAGATTCCTCAGCCCATCCCTCTGGAGCTGTCGCACCGCATCGATTGCCAACACGCCATGCAGCTGTTGGCGGAACAGGACTTTCTGGATTGGAAAGGTCACCACTATATTGGTAAAAGCTGCAAGGGAACCACAAACATAGTGCTTCCCTTGAGTGCCGAAGCTGGTGGTCAGAATGCCAGCAGACAACAGAGAACGGCCTCCATTTGTCAGGGCAGCTTGGGTCTGAGGGGTCCGCGCTGACTCCGAGTCCATGGTGCTAACAGCCATCAGAGGCCCGGTGCACCACAGCCTTATCCTCAAGCATCACATCAACACACTTCTGTAAATTTATGAAACACATTAGAAAGAAGAAATATCAAGAGGTGTTTTTTTAAAATCTCTTTTCACCCAAACAAAGTATGACATTGTTTGTGAAATACAAACAAAAAATAAATCTGTGGCTCATATTCTCTAAATGTGGCCTAAAGCTGGCTGAACTTTTCCAACTCAATAACCTGCCTTAGACTTGTACAATTACACTGTCCCAACTGCCAACTGATAAGAGTATTACACAACTTTGCAGCCTGATACGTGCACGCTAAGTCATGAGGGAAGCAAACCTGTTAATACAATGTACAGATTATACCCTATATATGCCTTGAGCATTACATTTAGTTATTTGCACAAAAGATGCAATACATCCTGTGGCATACAACAACAGCAGTAAAAATGCAGGTTCCCACCAAAATTATAAGAAATTATCAAAAACATATTTATTATATAAAGCAACAGAAAGGAGAAGTGGCGGTAATGGTGCAAGGTCATCAGGGGTCACAGAAATCAAATCTGCCAAAAAAAAACTGTTGACACAGCTTCAAGTCAGTATTATAAGACAAGACCACCACATGGTTGCTTTTGCATGACATTGGATTGTGGCATTGAAAACACATGCAAGTTTAACTTAACCAGTATTTTTGTCTTTGTTGCAGATTTACTGCCATTATATTTTAGAAGAAATTACCCAACTTCCCTGCAATGAAAAACAGGCATTTCTTCTCAGAAATACAATCCAACCATCCCTTTTATTATGCTGCATCTTCATGTTAATGCATAACCTTTAAGATCAGTAAATTACATTTAATTTGGATATTCGACTGCACCTTATTGCACAGTAAGGTATTATAGTCGCACTAAATAAACCGTTACACATAATCTTATTTTGACTTATATTTTAGCGGAAGCAAGTCATCCTATCACTACTTGATCTTAGGCGAACACGCCCTCTGTGTACGGTTTCTTTAGCATTCACTAACGTGTCGTGTCGTGTCATGTCGGTTGTGTAAACAAAAATTTTCCAAGTCAGGTACAAATAGCAAGACCTCTTGGAAATAAAAAAAAACAAAAAACTAAATTTGTTATTTTTCTGTATGAATTACTTAGTAAGGACAAACACATCACTGAGGAGTTAGCATGCTTAGCAAAACAGCCACACACACAAATGCTGGACTGATTCGCTAGCTCAACAGTGCTAGCACCTGCACCCCTCGCTTACGTTTACGTTTAAGATAAAATGAGGAAGGAAGTGATGAGAGATACAGTCACTGCGTGCTACACAAAGACATTTGTCCAACTAGCATGCTAAGTAGCTAGCAAAAAGAGAGTCAAACGGACAAGTGTTGATCCGTGTTTGGTTGGAAACATCGTCCGCTGCAACTGAAAGTCCACAGGCAACAAAAAATAAGTCGCACAGTTTTGGTCACATAAGCACATGGCCCACAACTTAACCTTTACCTGCAGTGAAACCAGCCGCTGTCCTACCCCTGGACAGGCAGAGTGCTGTTTTCTGCTGGGCAATTGGGCCACTACTGTAGGTCGTGTCTGCAGCCCTGACAAACGCAGGTGACAGCAGTGCTTTTCCACGCCTGCGCACTGCTGTCGATCCGAGACAGTATGCATGGAGTAACGGCTGATTCGAAGGCAGTTTTTGGATTTGTTTTGGAATTTATTGTATTTAACAGTGCAAACTCGAATAATTTTAGTTGTTTATTTTTTTCAGATTTTTTTAAATATAGCATATGAGAATAGTAGTGTAACAATTGTTCATATTTTTGTTGTTTTTGCTTTCTAGCTGATCCGGTGGCAATTCGACGTAGCTGTCGTAAAATGAGACGAAGCGTAGTGACGTCACTATCGTAAAGTTAGCAAGTACGTCGGTAAATAGAGGTTTATCTTTTACCTGCTTTCGCTTCTCATTATAAGCATCGTAGTTATATTTAAATAGAATAGTTGGATAATAGGCAGAGGTCTGATAATCAGTTATTGCAAATATGTCAGCTGAAAACCAAATAGCTGACGCTAGATAGCTAATGTGGCTAACTGTAGCGTTACATTTCGCTGCTACATTAAAACTCGCATGCATATTTTGACATTTTGTAACACCCGGCGCCTAAACCCCAGAAATACAGAATGTCAGCCCAAAAGGACTGTGAGTTTTTGGTGAAAAGAGCCCGGGAGCTGGTGTCTGATGATCCATGTGCTGCCAAAGCCTGGCTTATTACTGCTAGGACCCTTTACCCTGCAGACTTCAACATACAGGTAACGCAAAGCGTCTCCTCCAGCTGCAAACGCTGTCAGTAAAAACATCTTACTCATCGTGTTTCTGGATCTGTTTTCACAGTATGAAATGTACACCATTGAACGCAATGCAGAAAAGACAGCTTCAGCTGGTCGTCTGCTGTACGACATGTGAGTTACATTTTAGCGTTAATGTCAAGTTTCCTATCCTGAGTCTGACCTCTTACTTAGTTTTGATTTTCCTTTAGGTTCATAAACTTTCCAGATCAGCCCATTGTTTGGCGTGAGATCAGTGTTATTACAGCTGCCCTGCGGAGTGACTCTCAGGATAAGCAGGCACAGTTTCTGAGAGGTGAGAGAGTTTAAAACCTACATTCCTTGCATTAAAAAGTGTGACAATGAACAGTGCTTCTCCTGAAAATCTAAAGAGTGTGGGGTTTTTTGGGGTTTTTTCAGGACTTTTTGAGACGCTGCCTGGTCGAGTGCAGTGTGAGATGCTGCTGAAAGCCACGGAGCAGTGTTTTAACACTTTGGAGAAGGCTGAGATGCTGCTGTTACTGCTGAAGCGCTTTCCAGAGTCTGTGGTTCAACATGGGGTGTGTAATATTACTATTAGTGTTGTCTTTTGAAAACTAAATGTAATGTAAAAAGCTGTTAAAGAACCTGATGTGCGGTTAGGTCAATTTGGGAGAGACATTGCTGGA
The DNA here is from genome assembly GCA_015108515.1 of Hemichromis elongatus. Lineage (NCBI taxonomy): Eukaryota > Metazoa > Chordata > Actinopteri > Cichliformes > Cichlidae > Hemichromis > Hemichromis elongatus. Next base: position 8,695 of record VUQR01007464.1, on the reverse strand, counting down.
AGCAGAGGCATCAGAGAATTTGGAGACTCCTGTCAACTGTTTCAGGAAGCTTTTTGGTGAGTAAATACTTTCTTTAAATCTGTTTTCATTTATTTGAAAAAAACAAAACACTTGTTTCATTCATTTTTCTCCCTGCTACAGTGTGTGATGTGCTTCCTTTGGTTATAAACAACATGGACATGCGCCTGCCTGCCAGCCTAATGCAGAAATACATGTTGAAAGCAGCAGAATTCTACATTGGCTATGTTACCCGTGGGCCATTGCCTGATGGACAGATACAAGGTGAAGATACACTGTGATGAACTTGTTCTTTGTTTTCCCTTTTAGGACTAACACAGTGGGATCACTTTGACTCTTAAAATATCCAGTTCTATTGTGGGCGCTAAAACTTTTAAGTATTTTTTTTTTAATCTAAATCCTTTTTCTTTTGTTCTGTTTCAGGCTCTCAAGATGGTGGGACTCTGAAGTCACCGAGTGTGTCACGTGCTTCCCAGCGTTACGTGATTGATGGCCTGACAGAAAAATCGTCGGTGGTGGCAGAACCTTGGGAGAGACTGCTAGATATCATTGCTGTGGTTGGGGCACGATGTGAGTGGCAGGGAGACAAGGGACAGAGGTAATCTATCACTTTGCCTGTCACATTGTTACTTAGTAACTGCTGCTGTTCAAGTTTTTTTTTTCCTACACAAAGGTAACATAAAGTGTAGGGTACTTAGCTCAGGGCTACCTGGTCTTGTCTGATCTCGGACGCTAAATGGGGGTCAGGCCTGCAGGGTACTTGGAGACTTTGCCTGGGAATACCGGGTATTGTAAGCGCATGGCCTTTGGGTGGTTGTGGCTCAGGTGGTAGAGAGGGTCATCTACCAATCGGAAAGTCAGTGGATCGACTGAATCCCAGGTTTCCGTCAACTCATCAATCAGAGTGCTAGTTGGTGTATGAATGCTAGAAAGCACTTAGGCATAGGTAAAAGGGCTGTATGAATGTTTGTGCGATTTGAGAAAGCACTTTGAATGCTCAGCCAGAAGGGTGCTCATCAGTCCATTAGTTTAGTAAGTACACTGACTGTAGATACTGTCAGTACAAGTGGCATTGTTGAATTTTGTTACTACATTATATGTGATGCATAATTATAAATGGTACAGGAATGCTGTTGCAGATGTCAGTTATGGCTTCTTTTGATTGTGTCTTTTTGGTTTTCTGTTGTGTGGTTTGTTATGCAGTGAACTTTTTATGAAGTTTACTTATTTACTGTACAGCACTTTGGTTCTGTGCTGGCTGTTTTAAAGTGCTTTATAAATAAAGTTGGATTGGATTGGAAAGGACCTTCTTGTTTTATGTTCATGTATTGTAAATGTTGGATTGATTGTTTAAGGACCCCAGGAAGAAGCTACATTAAAAATTAATTTAATAAAAACAAACACCTAAAAACCCTAAATAGAACAAATATAATGTGGCCAAATGTAAAATGTAAATTTACATGGTTAAAATGTCGATCGGTTCAACGACTTTAAAAGTTATTATTTAAAATTACACTTTTAAAAGGAATGTTTTCATGTGTTTATTTGCACTGTAGGAGTTATATGGACATGCTGCAGAGAGTGAAGGAGCTGTGTCGCTACCTGCCTGGTCTAGAAGGAGAAACGAGGGCCCGGTGCTGCAGTCAGGTGGTCATCTGCGCTGCGCTTGTCCTCTTCCGTAGTGTCTTTTTCTACGTCTCAGCTGTACAGCCTGCATTGTTCCAGGGTTAGCCTCTATCTTTGCAAGCACTTGCAGATCTTTGTCTGAATTTAAAGATATATCTGATCTCTTCAGTGAAATGCTGCAATCAACTTTCAGTGTTATTTTTTAATTTTTTTGTAGGAATCAATGGATTGAGTTCAGGGACATGGATCCTTGTAGAGGATTTGAGCTCGGTGTACAGTGACGTGGAGGTGGAGCGAGGAGCACTGAAACATGCGCATAAGAAACGCAAACTAGCAGATGGAAGAGAGAAGACTATGGTAAGAAATCTTTAGATATAAGTAAATGATCCCCGATTGGTTAATTCTTTAGATTAAATTTGGACCTTTGTGTCATTATAGAGCTCAGATGATGAGGAAGGTTTGGGAAAAGGTCGTGGTCGGCACATTTTAGTAAACAAGAATGACATGCCCAACTGGTCAGAGACTTTGGAGAGCTTTCGCACAGCGAGAGAAAGCTGGGACCTTCTTCACTCCCATGATGGTCTGGAAGCTGGTAGGACATGTTTATGTTCAGTCATGTTGTCACTATATCAAAAAGTTGTTATCAGAACAGCTGCATTAATTGTCCACAAATTCTCTCTGTTTTATTTGTTTAAGAGCCTTATTTAGTTCTGTGTAATCATAATTTAATAATTTCACTGTTTTTAGCATTTTATTGAATTTTGCATTTTAATGTCTCTCAAAGAGTTCAAGAAGATCTGTGGCGCGTGGAAGACAGACAGCTGGCTGTGGTTCCGAATATTCCTCACCGACATGATTATTTACCAGGCAAGAGTTGTTTTTAATTTACCTTTTTGTTTGAGGCAAATCACCTGCATCCCCTTTATTTGTTAGCAGCAGTATCTTTAACTTGGAATCTTAGCTTTGGGATCAAAACATGACATGATTTTTATGCTGCACTGAATTAAATAGCCCTAATCAGTGTTGGGAAATACCCATGCAGACACTCACTGGCCACTTTGCTTTTGAAAATTGCCCGTCACATGACATGTTATCCTGCTGGAAACAACCAGAGAAATCAGAAGATGTGTACACTGTGGCAATAAAGGAATGGTCATGGTCGGCAACAGTTAGGCTGTGGTTTTTAAATTATCCTCTCTATTGTTTTTTAGTTACCGCCACCTTTCTATCAGCTCAAAGCCGTCTGGCCCTTCGCCTCTGACCTACGGATATACCTAATAAAGTGGCTGGAGAGTGTAAATTTTAATTTAAAGAATGAGGCAAATTCACACAATAAAACTAAACACAACTGGTTGGCAGATGAAACTTTGGCTGTTTTAATATAATTTAAATACACTTAAGCCAACACATTAATCAAAATTTGGACATTACATCTTTGTAAGTTGTCTGTTGTTATATACTAATTATATGCTAATGTATTATCTCCAGGGACAGTACCGTAAGGCCCTCTCTAGCCTGCACCAGATGGCTGCAGTGCAGCAGCCTCAGCCTGGGCGAGCGAGTCCCTCAGGTCAGGCCAGTCTGGAGCACCACAGGGCCCTCATACAGCAGGCATCCTGCCACTACGCCCTGGGAGAGTACAGGGTATACACATACACACAACACTCTTAGCATATATTATTTCGGTTGTGTCAGGAGACATGCATATGCTTACATGCCTTTCTTTTTTATAAATCATATCAAATGTATTTATATAGTATGTTTTACAACAAATGTAGCTGAGAGAAGAGATAAACTTAATTTTTGAATGTGCACACAATATTAAGGAAGAAAACTTGCTATACTCAGTATAGCAATAAGTAAGAAAATAAAGACAGTAATGGATTCAATATTTTAACATTTTTTTAATTTTATGAATGCACAGCTGGCAGGACATACACTCTACTGTAGCAATTTATTGATTCACATTAAAACTTTTGATTTATAAGTGGTCATATATAATTTATTTGTTGTTGTTTTTAAACATATATATTTACTTAAAATATGTCATTGCATAATAAATGTTCTACAAGCCATGTGTGAAAAACAAATCAGTGACACTAACTGGCCCGAAGATGGCACTATATTTAAAATGGGTTAAAATATCCCAGGTTAAATTCACATGTTTAGAATAATTTGCAATCACTTTTTAAAAATTTTCTTTAAACTAAGGTGACCCAGTCAGACCTGGTCAATCACAGGTCTGTCATTTAGTCAGTTTTACTATATTAGTATTCTGCTCATCAAAGTTTTAGGCAGTTTAGTGGCCTAACAACACGTCCCTCATCCAGTCAAATTTTGTTTAATAGTATTGTATGGTGCTGTTTCTTTGTCAGATGGCCTGTGAGAAGCTGCTTGAAGTTGTCGGTGGTCTAGTACCCCCAAACCAGGAACCACCAAAGACCCCAGAGGATCAGGTTAGAGTCAAGACCAAAACGAGGAAAGGTAAAAGTTTCCTGAATCTACTCACTGATTCTGTTTATGAACAGTTTTGATTTATTTTTGCAAATCTAAGATGTGAATACGTTAATGGCGTCTTCATACATAGTCAATTTATGTAGCCGCTAAGGCTGGTAGGGCTGATATCCCACCTGACAGTTCTTTCACATATAAGGACAAGGGGAGCAAGTGAATCAGCGCACAGAGACTAAACAGGTCTTAAACACACCATTTATTCCAGTGAAGGAAGAAAAGCCAGAAGTACAAATACCATTTTAAAATACCCTTATAAAATAAAAAAGAATGTTCTCAATATTCTATAAACCCTGCAGCCAGAAATAGATATACACCATCTAAACAATTATACATTGGGAATGCCCCCGCCTCCACAGGTGCCTACTATTGTCCGCCTAGTCCACAGTGGATTAAAAGAATATCATGCAGCAACACTAAAACATACAATATAAATATCAGGATAAAACCATGCAAATAAAATCAATACTCTATGTACCAATACACAGTATGAGGAAAACAACAAACTATAAAACAAACACAAATTTCCACTGTGTGACATCTGTTGCAATAGTCTGTGTTTATATGTTACTTTGAGTAATGTTAACATTCGCTCTTCTTTGGTCTTAACCAGGTAATGACTTGAGATTACTTCCCTGCACCAGCAAATCTGTGCTGCCGTTCTGTCTCCAGCTGATGCTTGCCTGCTTTAAGGTACATAGACAGGATACATCTGTGGAAATAAGTGAGCGCAAGGGTTTGGATATATTTTCTTAGGCTGACATTGAGAAGACGTGCTCAATGCCGTAAGGCTGAATGAGACTGTGATACAAACCCTGGTTGAACAGTCTTTGTTTCCCTTTTTTTTTCCTCTTTGATTTTTCATTTTTGTCCAATCAGCTCCGTGCCTTCACCGACAATCGTGACGACCTGTCTCTCGGACACGTGGTGGTGCTCCTGCAGTATGACTGGCCACAGGGCGAGATGCTGTTTTTAAAGGCAGTGGACAAAATCTGCCAACAAGGCAGCTTCCAGTATGAGAATTTCTTCAACTATGTCACCAGTATCCTTTTTCCCTCCATTTAGTTGAAAATAGACGTTTTGCTGAGTGATTCCTTTATCTTGTTATGTGTTGGATGTTGGTTTCCATAAACTCATGGTTTTTCTCAGATATTGACATGCTGGAAGAGTTTGCATACTTGCGTACTCCAGAAGGAGGTAGAATTCAGCTGGAGCTGCTGCCCAATCAGGGAATGCTGATCAAGTAAGTGACCTCCTTCCCGTTATGAGCCTTTTTAGTTGGCATCGTGACTGCACTCTCCCGTTTTGTTGGTGTGCTTTTAAAAGAGGACGGTGCTACTGAGTTAGCTACATAGACAAGGCCTGTGGGGAAAATCGACCTTTTACACTTAAAAAGCTGTAAATGGAGTGGGCAATTATAAAGAGAAGGAGTTCATGGTTTAAAAGAAGAAAGAAAAACTGTTTTCAGACTCCTTCGTTCATTAATGTAGAAGTTTAGACATTTGAATGCACCCTCACTGACAGAGTTGTTGAATGTTGCTGTCCCTCAGGAACCCTAGCCCCGCCCTGGGGGTGGAGTTAAATACTCTCCTGCTACAAGGGGTGCAGACGATGGACAGGTACCCCAGGCCCCTCCTCCCACAGTCCCCATCCCGCCCCCACCACCCCACCAGTCACCCTTCCTTCATCCCCAGCTTCAAGGCTCGTCATCCCCCAGTTTTAATTTGGGCCTGTCATTTTACATCAAGAGTTAGTCGTTCTTTAATTTCTGTCGGCGTTTGTTTATTTGAGCCATTACTCGTCTTTCTGTGGTCATCACTGTTGTTGTTACTGAAGACGATGTTGGTGTTTTTGTATAGTGAATTTAGTTATTTTGCCTTCTCATAACACTTGATCTCATTTCATGTGTGGACATGTTTTATGTGGTTTTGATTATTATTATAATGGAATGTTTTTTGTTTTATTTGAAAAGACTAAAAATGCTGATTGGCTGATTTTTCGGTGTGTGTGTTTGTGTGTGTGTGTGTAAGGAAAACGTAACCTGCGGTATTTATGAGTTATTTTTATTTCATAGGTTTTATAGATCTAAGCCTCTGTTTATATTAAGGTAGCACATAAAAACATATTTCTGACCATGTCTGTGCTTTGCATTTATTTTTAAAAATCTTTTTCCTCTTCCAGACACCACACGGTGACTCGAGGAATCACCAAAGGAGTGAAGGAGGATTTCCGTCTGGCCATGGAGAGGCAGGTGTCGCGTTGTGGGGAAAACTTGCTCGCTGTGCTTCACCGTTTCTGCATTAACGAGAAAATAATCATCATCCAGTCGCTCCCCTGACACCAGAACTTTAGCTTGTGATGTTTTAGGCACTATTTAAAAGCAGGTGGACTGACTTAATGACCCCCAAAGCTGATTCTCTACAGACACATTTCCAGCTCTCTTGTCTTTCTCAGCCATTGAACTCTTAACACGCAGGCTTATTCCTTTAACTTCATCGTGAACTTCTCTTGTTAGAGTGTTAGCAACAATGCTGTTAGACAACTACTGTCATTTTCACATTACAGTATGTGTAGTTTTTCTTCATCATTGGTACAAAGTTGAGATGGTAACATTAATAACCACCACATTTCGTAATGTGATGTTTTGCAGGAGTCGGTAATGAAAGAAGACTTAAAGTGCATTTTTGATACTATTTGTTAGGTTAATGTTTTTGCTACAATCTTGAATCAAATTGTTAGTTTCTATGGATGTTTCCATTAAATGTTACTTGAATGGTTTAAACAAGTTTATGTGTTATTTCATAATTAAGACATTGAAATCATATCAGATAGTCATCTGCTACTTAAACAAATTAGATACAAGAAACATAAAAGGTTCTTTAAAGATTCAGCTACAACATATTTCCAGTGTATCCAAATGCTTTTGTAGCCCTTTTTTACCCCATTAATCTGTGTCCCTCTTCAAGTCTTTTCTCCAATGTCTCTAGTCACACAAGTACAGGAGCATTTGGCAGGTCAGTCTGTAGGGCAGCTCTGAGGTTAGCCCAGAATAACCTTTGTTTTGCCCTGTCTTGAGGCCACTCCAGATATGTGTGGCGGTTCATCATGGACTTCAGCTGGTAGTATTTGGATGGGATTAGGTATTGAGGCAGAGGCTCAAGCAGTACCAGCACAATGCTGTCTGAGCCCAGAGTGAGACGTTGGTGGGTGGCGAAGTAGAGTTCGTAATGGCACCACTCGCTCTTGACAAAGTGAGCAGAGAGGACAAACACAGAGTGCCTGCATTTCTCCACACAGCTGATGATGTTCTCAATGATTGTCTTTCCCGGCACAAAATGCTTCTCGTGATGACAGATTCTAAGCCCTCCTGCGGGACCTTCGAGGTTGGGAAGAAGGAAATTGCGCACCCAGTCCACATCGTGCTGGCTATAAGACACAAACGCGTGGAACTCGAGGCCCACCAGATCTTCGGGCCGAGCTTGTCGCATTCTTGCTCGATGTTTGGCTCTTGTCCACTGCCAGATCATGCCCATGTACCAGGGGATATCCAAACGGTGACACAGAATCACAACGGAAATAATCAGTGTCCCTGCTGGGACCAAAATTGCGACCACTAGAAGGCTAATGCTGCAGGAGACCTCTGGGATCGAGATGTCTCTTAAAGTTGAGTTTCTAACCTCCTCGGGGTATGTGCAGTAATAGCCCTGTGGCCAATTCAACAGCTCAATTCCTGATTGGCCTTTGTTCTTTTCCGCCTTGACAGCGAGCTTTATGAAACTTCTGAGAGTGCAGGTACAGGTAAAGGGGTTAAAGCTGACATCTAGGGTACGCAGTTCAGGACAGCTTTGCAAGATGTTCACAGATGGGGCATGGAGAGAATTTGACCTGAGCAGAAGCTTGTGGAGTGTGGGGAAAGTGTCACACACCGGCAGGTCCCGCAGCCGGTTAGCATTTAGATTCAGAGATGAAAGGTTTTTCAGTTTGAAGATGGATTGTGGAACCACAGAAATCTGGTTGTTCTGGAGGTCCAGTGTCTGTGTCCCGTTTGGCAGACATTGAAAAACCGAGTCAGTCAAGCTATTAGAAGACAGATTTATATTGGTGATGCTTGGTGGCCAGATGCACTCTGATGACTGGTCATACTCTATGGAGTTGACGCTGAGGTCCAGATGTTGCAGGGATGACATATATTGAAAACGTTTGCTCAGTAACTCAAGTTTTTTAAGACTGTTGCCTACCAGAGTTAAATTCTTCAGGTTACGCAGATTCTGACATTCTACAAATGTTTCACCCACCACACTTGAGAAGATGGAGTCAGACATAGCACAATCAGAAAAATCCAGCTGGCGTATTGGACTCTGTGACTTGGGACAGGTCATGTGAATTATTGGTGTGTCAATAATCGCTACACTCTCCACTGGCATGCTGATGAAAAAGTTGTATAAAGCCTCCTGTGAGAAGAAAAAACTTGTTACCACTGCTCGTCTGGCTGTGAAAGAGATCACCTGTGATGTTTTGATCACTTCAGTTGTGTATTGAG
>VUQR01007463.1:4044-31326 GCA_015108515.1 Hemichromis elongatus | reverse complement strand
AACATATATATACACATATATGTGTGTGTGTGTGTATATATATATATATATATATATATATATATATATATATATATCCACACATACAAACCGACAGACATCAGTTTGAGTCTGTCGGCATCCACAACCCTCAACCAGCTGCCCCAGCATGCAACAGTATAGAGGATGGCACTGGCCACAGCAGACTCATAGAAAATCCTGAGCATTGTCCGACAGATGTCAAAAGATCTCAGAGACCACTCTGACACTTCCTGTAGAGTAGTGGTGTTTTGAACACAGTCCAGTTTATTATCTACGTGTACTCCGAGAAGGAAAAAAAAAATCCAACAAAATAAAATGATGACTATTGCATTGGTGTTTTTGTTTTAGTCTTTCTTGTAACTTTAAGTGGTGTTGAGCAATAGTTGACAGAGGTCAGGCTGAATAAAAGTAGTTGAACTTTCGGTCCTTGAGGTTCTCAGTCGCTGATGAAATGCTTTAGATTCCTGCTTCTATTACAAAATTGGTCTTATTTACAAACACTGTCTGTTATGCTGTAATCTGTGCAGAGGTTATGTGACTACGTATGTGATCTTCTGCTGGAGGAGTCCAACGTGCAGCCCGTCTCCACTCCTGTAACAGTGTGTGGGGACATACATGGACAGGTAAAAATGGAGTGTCGAAACACTCGATCACTGATGTTTCTAAGCAACATGTTTTTCTCTAACTCTTATCATAGTTTTCACCTTTTTTTAATGTTGGTCTGGGTTTTATATAAATACCCAAGTGTTTATGTCTTTGTTCTAGTTTTATGATCTTTGTGAACTCTTCCGAACTGGTGGCCAGGTTCCAGACACAAATTACATCTTCATGGTTTGTTTCTTCTATTAAGTTTGAAACAAATTTTTAGAAGCAGCTTTAGTTTAACAGGTTTGTTTCAACAGTGTCTGTAATAAACCTCCGTCATCTGTAGGGTGACTTCGTCGACCGAGGGTATTACAGCTTGGAGACGTTCACCTATCTGCTGGTGCTGAAGGCCAAATGGCCCGACCGCATCACTCTTCTACGTGGAAACCACGAGAGCAGGCAGATAACCCAAGTTTACGGCTTTTATGGTGAGGTTTGATTCATAGAAGCTCATGAAAAACAACTTCTTTTTTTTTTGAAAACAACAAATGAAATAATAATAATATAGAACCAATGAAAAGATTGTCTAAATAAGACCAAAAAAAGATCAAACAGCAAAAACACATTTTTCTAAAGCTGTTTTTCCACAAAATTTAGTATATTTGACATGTAACTGATGGTTTTATTTATTGATGGAAAAGATGATGTGAAAAAGTCATTGCCCCTCTTGTTAAATCAGTAATTAACATTGATTATCCACCTTTACAGAAAGGTGAGTACAGTCACACCCAGGCCATATTCCAGGCTGACATTTGTCTCTCTCGTTTTTTTAATGTCACTAATTATATTAAAGCTCAGGTTTTAAAACCTTACAATGTAACTCCAGCCCCGCCCATGCAGCAGTATATTAATGACTAACCTGGTATTGTGGATGGATTATCTCAGTTGTTCTCCTGACTGAAGTTTGGTCCGTTTACAGCATCCTGCCATGCCAGCTTCATTGTTTATGTTATGCTAACATAGCTGTATTGCTAGTGACATAGCACATCAATATATACCAGCTAGCCCAACCTCAGTAACCCTACCTAAGTCGCTGCTGTTTAGTTTTATGTCTTCATTTATGTTGGAAGTGATAGCAGAGCTGTACGTTTTAATTTTTTCAGAAATCCTGCAGTCAGAACATGTTATATTATTTAATCTGGAGACTTCCCGCGTACTACTAGAAGGAGCCAAAGTACCAACAGTGGTACGCGTACCACAGTTTGCAAACCACAGTGAACGCTTTTACCACAAATTGAGAAAACGTCAGTGGTGAACGGTGGCAGACCTCCCAAAATTACTCCAAGAGCACATCAATGAGCAGAAGGTCACAAAGAACCCACAGCATCATCTACAGAACTGCAGGCCTCCTTCGCCTCAGTTTAGCTCAGTGTGCATGAGAGTAATAGATTTCTGCAAGAAGATCACACCAAAGTCCCACATGGTGGTAGTGTGATGGTCTCAAGCTGCTTTGCTGCTTCGGGGATTGGATGACTTGCCGTACTTGATGGAACCTTGAATTCTTCCTTCAGTTCGTGGCCTTAAGCTGCCTTATCAAGTCCACCTATGAATGGCTCTGAAATAACAAAATGAGGTTTTGGAGAGGCTTACCGAGTCTTCACTGAAATCAGACTGAGACGCTTTGGCATAACCTTAAGCAGGACATTCAAGCTGGAACCCCTTTGTTATGGCTCAGTGAAAAAATAACTATACAGAGAATGAACACACACACACACACAGGGTTAGTTAGCTTTTTCTCTTTATAAATGACAAAACTCTCTCTGTCTAATGTTAAAACATGTTTAAACAACATAAAGTAAAAAGAGAAGAAGAATGAAATGAGCAGATGACATTGCTCACCACATTAGTGATGGTTTCAAACTGTACACTTCACCACTCAGCTCACTTTTTTTATTCTTACAGATGAGTGCCAGACCAAGTATGGGAATGCTAATGCCTGGCGTTATTGCACCAAAGTCTTCGATATGTTAACAGTTGCAGCTGTGAGTATTCCACTGTTAATGTACTTTGTACTGTTATTACATCTTTCCAGATACATGACGGCTGCTTATGCTTTGAAAGGGATTATGTAGGAGTGGAGAACGACCGGTCTCCAGAAGTGAAGCCAAAATGTCCACATTAGCAGGAGGGCCAAACCAAACTGATGTGCACCAGCAGTTATCACAAGATACCAAGGGGAGAGGTTAGAGGTGCAGACCACAGCCGAAACAAGTCAGGCAGTGAGACAATAGACGCAAAAGTGCATAGAATTAACCGGAGACAGACTGTCAAAATAAAACAGGAAGCAACAAACGAGGGAACAGTGAAATGGTAGATTAAACTAAAACAGACAAGATTCAAATGCAAAACAAAAAAATGAAACCAGGGAAGAAAAACTTTAAACACTTGATCAAAGAAGCATGACAGCGTGAGGCCATCTCATCTTTTACAGCGTCGACAGGAAGGGCAGGGGCGAGCAACCGAACTGTAGAGAAAGATCAAACGGCAGTTGTTTGCCAATGCTCTGTTGAGAATGTTTTTCTTGGCCAACAGTGTCACCTTCCTGATGTCGTGGTAATTCTTAGATATATGACCTGTTTGGTTTTGGTTCAGTTGAGGTTGAAGTTCACGTTTGTTTATTTAGTAGCACTTTGTAAAAGCAGGTTTCTCAGGGTGCTCATTTTAAATGAATCACTTTGCCATGTTTTCACGCGACAGCAATCTTAAACTTCACTGAGAGAACTAAGTAACAGGGCTCTAGTGTGCGTCCACTTTGTCGCAAATGTGGCCAAATTTCCCAATAGTGCGACTACAAAAAATCCTAGGTCGCAAAGATGCGTCCAGCCGTTCAATAGAGAGAGAGAGAAAAAAAAGTCTCCGCAACTCTGAACGACTCCGTGTGGTCAACAACATGGACACGCCGTCGGGGCTGAACAGCTCACAGATCCTGATGCGTCAAGTCTGCGCTCTGTGTTTACGTCTATTTTTGCGCTGCTTTCTGATGCTGCAGGTTTGATCACTCTCCAACCAAAACGCCCTGAACCAGCAGCAAAGAGAGATCCAAACTACGCTTTACATTTGATAAACATCGTCATGAATTTACTCTGATTTTTGCTGCTTTGCTTCCACCACAATACAAACTTCCTGCACAGCTCTCTCTCTCTCTCTCTCTCTCTCTCTCTCTCTCTCTGTGTGTCTCTCTCTCTCAAGAACAGTTTTCATCTCAAATCTCTGTTTTCTGCATTATTCGTTTGCTTATTACGCACAAGTCATGTACAGCACTGTCGGCCGACAAGAAGGCCTCATTTCTGCTGTTTAATAGTGAAGAAATGTAAACTTTTAAAAATGATGCCAAATTACAAAACGCTTCTCTGTGTCTCTAATCAAACCTGTGTAACTTTGCTCTGCTTCACTTCAGCAGCATCAGCTCATGTTCACATGTTGATTCATGGTTTTCTTCCATTTTCTGATGAAGTCTCACAATGTCAGTGCTGATAAATGATCAGAATTGTAATATTTCTGACTGTCTGAGTCAAAATTAAATTAAATCCAATCAAATCGGACCTTGTGAATCAGAATCGAATGGATGATATAAATCAGTGATGATACCCAGCACTAGTGAGTAGCCTCGGCCCAACAGAAGTGGATGTAGCTGTGGGTAATGAGGAACCACTGATAACTTTTTGGTTAAGTTAAGGCCTGATCAGTCTGAAATTCATAGCCAGTGCCAGTGATAAATGCACTGTCCATGTGTCCCCTCCCCCCACTGCCTTTCAGCAGCAGGCAGCAGCAAACAGGTGGTCAGAGGAGCCGAGACGATGGTTCAGTTTAACATTGTCTAAGCACTTTCAGTAACTGATCTTTCTTGTAGATCTGTGCTCCAAATAAAGAACTTTGTGTTGACAAGATTGTTAGTTTATCATTTACAAATAATATTGTCTGTATGGACAGCAGTTTAAAACATGAGCGTATAAAACAGTGGGGTTAAGTGATGCGGGTGTGATGTTTCGGTGTACCTAACGTTTGTGCTGGTGCACCAGTGCAACCGTGGCAAAAGTTAGTCTAGAGCCCTGAGTAACCACGTTTAGTGTTTCACAACTTAAAAAAATGTCTTTATCTTTGATGTGTTTGTTAAGTGCAGCCATGCACAGCTGGCAGCACTCAGAAGTCAGTCTGTCACACACAGTTGATCTCCATGCCACAGCGCACCATGTTAGAACTGCAACTCTTCAACTTAAGGAGTCGAAACGTTAACGTTTCTTGTGTTTGGGTGCTTCACCGTCATGTAGCACCTGTTTGCCATGCAGCACAGGGCCCCACAAGGAACACTGGCTTGCACGTTATTGTGTGCTTGTGTAAAGTCTCAGAAGTTTGACCCTATAGCGCAACTGCGATTTTCTTTCAGCTGATGGACGAGCAAATCCTGTGTGTCCATGGAGGTCTCTCTCCCGACATAAAGACCCTGGACCAAATTCGAACCATTGAGCGGAACCAGGAGATCCCCCACAAAGGAGCATTTTGTGATTTAGTGTGGTCAGACCCTGAAGACGTGGATACCTGGGCCATCAGCCCCAGAGGAGCAGGTTGGCTTTTTGGTGCCAAGGTCACAAATGAGGTTGGTTTGTTTTACTTGAGGGCTTTTGATGATGTTGATTTGATAAATGTTCTGAAAATGTGTTTTTAGGTGTAAAATAATAGCTGTAAAAATGTGCGGTTGGGTACTATTGCAGCAGCTGTAGCCAGATTAGCAGCTGTATGAACCAATTACCATTTTATCTTCCTGCTACATTCAACCTGTAGCAGGCCCCAAGCTACACTTTATCCACGCTCCCTTCCCCTTGGAAATGGCAGAGACGTTGCATTCGTGTAACATGGAGATGAAGCCCATCCACAGCAGTATGGTCACCCTTGGCCTCTTCAGAGCCACGGGACTCTGCTGACACAAACTCTGAGGTTAACTGTGATCCAGGCTTGGTGTGTCAGCAGGCCACCGTAGCTGGATCAGCATGTACTCCTGTATTTGAAGTGCCAGAGACACGTTAAAATTGACTTTATGTAAATGATGTAGTTAACATAGCAGTGTTTGGAGAAGTTTACCTTGCAAAATTAACCTCTCACTTGAATTAGTTCCTGGTCCCAGCACAGGATTACTGCAGCCTTGTTTTTGGATTTTAATCATTTTTTTCCTCCTGCTTTTCTTCTCTCGTTTCTTTCTTTAAAAAAATGCAGTTTGTCCACATCAACAACCTCAAGCTGATCTGCAGGGCTCATCAACTTGTCCACGAAGGCTACAAGTTCATGTTCGATGAGAAGCTGGTAACTGTGTGGTCAGCTCCCAACTACTGCTACCGCTGTGGAAACATTGCCTCCATCATGGTCTTCAAAGACGCTAACACAAGAGAGCCCAAGCTGTTCAGAGCAGTGCCCGACTCTGAAAGAGTCATCCCGCCCCGAACAACAACACCTTATTTCCTGTAAGCAGGTTAACGCTCAAACCCAGGCATGTGTGCAGTGCACAGTGCTGACTGGGACGGTGGCATCAGCACTTGAGAACCCATATACCCTTAATACATTTAGAGTATCTAGAGTGCATTTTTGGTGCCAACTGTCAATTGCTTCTCCCACTCTGTGCATTTAATACCATTATTCTGCAGCTTAAATCAGTGCAGCTAAGGAGGCTTGCTGAGCAGTGTCACACTGCTGCTGTGTAAGAGGAAAGAAGAAAGTTGGCTAACCCCTGTAAAATATTCATATTTATAAATCAACATAAGTTGTCACTGCTAAGCAAACTGTGTGCAGTGTCCTAAAGACTCTTCTATTTTAGTTTCCTATGTAAATACAGCTGTGTGTCAGAGGAGAAGGCACTGCACAAAAGGAAACGTTGCATCTGTCCAGCCAAGGTTCAAAAGAGGGATCCTCCTCATGTGATATCATAAATGAATAAATATGTAAACCAGAGAGTTGATGTATTAAATAAAATCTATTCTTTCCCATTTTGTTGGAAATATCAGTATTGTTAAATCCATGGTACCCAAAACATTCTCTGTAACTTTCCACAATCTGCTCTTGTAATTATACTTTTTCTGTGTGTTGCCTTTAAATAAAGAAATCCAACAAATTTAGATTTAACACTGTTGTTTGTATGAGGAGCCAAGAATGACCCCTCAGTTCATCAGTACTTATGAGGTTGATATTTTTGGTATTTATGATATATCCTGGATGTTGTGAAATGCCCAACACTTTATTTATTTTTGGAGTGTTATGTAAAAGGAAAAACCAAAACTCAGGCACCGTGTCACAATTCAGTTTATACAGAGTGCATGAACACACGGGTGTTGTAAAAGTACCAGCATTTTGAATTTCAAGCTTATAAATGACACAAATTCCATTAAAATGGAAAAATGCAGCTTTGGAAAAATGTAATAAATAAACAACTAAATCCCAGAAAAGGTGTTTTTCAGTATCTACTACATGTCATTTGCGTTTTTCCCCATAGATTAACGTTCCAAAAATATATAATTTTCTGCAAATGACCTGAAACTTTGTTTTATAATTACTGAGCAGTCTGTTGAATTCACAGATCTGTTTCTGTGATTTTTACATGTTCATTCCCTACGATTCAACCCAAAAAGTTGAGCTAACAGATTTCTTCCATTTACTGAAGCAGCATTTCTTTATTATCGGGGGGGAAAGAGACATACTGTTGAAACTGAACTGTGAGGTTAAACTTTACACAGACGGGAGAGTTTCACGGGCCCAGCCTGCTTAAGGTGGACCGTACGTGTCCCATCGTGTTAAATGAGTTTGCCTGTCAACGTCCTTATATGTTGAGCTGTATGAAAAGCTTGCTTGCTACTTTTCTCCAGTGCTAACTACACGCTAAATGGCTGCAGCCTGGCCTGTACTGACACAGAATGGAAAAAAAAAAAACAACGATGGTTTTTCTGTGTAAACAGGGCTGTGGGATGTCATTATCTTCCTATTGCTGAGAACATGCACATTTACATGTACAGTTTTGGAGAAGCTCTGACGCAGTCATCTGCAATCACAATCTGGCACTTTTCAGACTTGCTCAAATCCTTACACTTGGTCATTTTTCCCGCTTCTAACACATCAACTCCGAGGACAAACTGCTCATTTGCTCCCTAATGTGTCCCACCCTCTAACTGCCATGATAAAGAAATAATCAGGTAACATTTTACAGAAATAAATGTAAAGGAATAAAGACTGTCCATAACCAATTTGAATTTTGGTGACTGCTTAAGTAATTGAATAACCGATTTATTTATTTGTCTATTTATTTAATGCATATACTCTGAACCCTAAACTTTCCGTACTAATACAGGGCAGCAAATCTCAGGGTGTTCACTGGATTTCTTTTTTTTTTCAAGACTTACAGTGGCACTCTATACGCAATCTAATCGGCGGTTATGGCAGTAATTTTATATAAAGTACGTTTATAAACGGTTTCTAAATGTTCCTGCTGGTTTTACATATCGTTTATATTTTTATTTTAGTTGAGCGTCTGTCTCAAAGCCACTGGGAATCCCTCCTGATTATAATTGTGATTGCTCTTAGTGCCTACAGGGAGCGCTACATTTCACGACCTCTAACTCCCTCTAACCAATGAGCAGAGGCCTACGCGTGACGCAATCGGTCATCTGGGGTGATTACGTGTAGTCTCTTGTATGAGCTTTGGTGTAGCTCGCTGACTAGCTGTGGCTAGCATGCTGTTGGAAACAACAAGTCTGTAGCTCATATTACGGGCTGCCACGGCTCCAGCCTTTCTTTCAGTGTGTGTTCTGAGCAAAAAGGCATTTCACACTCGAGAACCTCACCAAGTGACTTTTAATCGAAGTGAAAATGGTAAGAGGAAGGCGACTTCAGTGTACGGGCAGTGTAACGTCAGCTAACACCACCGGTGGTAATGTTAACTCTTATTGTTATGGTTAGAAGAGATAGATCGCTAGCTGTCTGTCAGAATAGACTCTTAGAGTGTACTTGTTGTTTTTTTCCCCCTAATTAGTTGAACCCCGGGTTGTCTTTGCTGCAGTTTGCGACTAAACTCGTTCTTACTTTAGCTGTTAGGTTGAGTAGGTAGGGGTAGGATACTCTGGAGCCAGGCCAGGGGAACAGATTTAGTTAGGAACTGCCCAGAGTCAGGGACGGTTGTTGTGATGAGTAACTGTAAGGTTTTCAGAGATGCAATAAAAGCCACATCAGTGACATAAACGGTTAAAGGGCTGGTGCACCTACAGCAGGAGCCACACAGAAACCCGTGGTCTCCTCGGAGTAACCAGTGTGATTGGACAAATGTTGGAACCATGCTGGCTTCCAAGCCCCTGTGCCATGTCTGATGGACAAACGGTCTATTTTACTGCCAGTAAAGGTGTGTTAAATAGGGCTGTTAGTGGGCTGTAGTGTAGCCAAATGAAACAACCAGTCATAGATATGTCAGTCCAGCACATCTACCACGTGATGCCAAAAACTGTGGATCTTGTTCAGGACTCATTTCAGCAATGTGACGGTTGTCAAGCTTAGACTTATGAAGAATGTACAGTCTCCGTCTTAAACACACAAACAACACGTGACATGTCCTTCCCTGTTGTGATTTCCTAACATCTCCGTGCACATAAGGATGACTGTGGTATAAGCTTGTTCCTGGATATTTTATAACTTTCTTTTCTCATTTTGTAGATGTAGCAGTATGGAAGTACTATCAGAAACCTCTTTAAGGTGTTACTGCATAAGGAAGTGGTGCTGTCTGAGGCGTCGCAGCAGGGAGCCTTAAGATCGAGCACTGGGTGAAGACATTGAACTGCACCCAGGAAGAGAAACTGAAGGAGAATATGTTTGCTAAGCTGAAAAAGAAAATTGCAGAGGAGGCAGCCACAGCACCTCGGAGTGGCGTTCGCATACCCCGTACCATCAGCAAGGAATCCATCACCTCAGTGGGAGCAGACTCTGGGGATGACTTTGTAAGTTCTTTAGAGTTTTGAGTTTGTTTAATAACATAAACCAAGTTTATTAATTAAAAAAAAAAAAGGAGGAGTAGACTTCAGACTTGGCCTTGTTCTTTTTGCTCTAACATGACAGACGGCGGACCTTCAGTAACAGCTCGCAATATATTTTATATAATGTATAATTTAATATCTATATATTATATACAATATATTACTTTAACGTGTTCACAGATCGTTGGAGTGCTGCTTTGCATTAAATATTAAACGACCATTTAACACAGAGATGATTGAGAAATACTGTATCAGCAACGTAGTAAATACATTTCACTTTGTTTCTTTATGCTTTTGAACTCCTTTTCTCATGTTGACTCTCATGCTTATTTTTTAGTTTCATATCATCTTTCACTTATTTATTTATTGTTCCCTGTTTTTGCTGTTCTGCAGTAGTGCATCTACTAGTAGGCTTGCTTATGCACATAAATTGTCAGTGTCAAATCTCAGATATGAAGGCCTCACTGTGAGAGCTTCTCTGGCAGCTCCTGTTGATGCTGAACGCTCTGGTTTATTTGTTGTCTTCTGTGGCTGTCAGCAGAGCCATTCCTGGGTAGTAGGCCTTCGTTTTGATGGACATGCCTATAGTAAAGGTGATGGTGGAGTGGAGTTGGGCTCTTTTGTACTTATTGTGTCTTCAGGATCATATTTGAGTCCAGTCTTAAGACCAACACATTGAATGCAATGCTGTGTATAGTAAGTTATTGTACTTGACCATTTTCCTTATTTAAGAAAATCTTTTTAAAGGCAATTGTTTCCATTATAGTTTGTTAATCAGCGTTAAAGCTCTGTTAGTAGCTCTAATAAGTAGCTCTCTCTCTAGAGGAAGCCAGACTCCTGAGGCTCAGTTACACTTGGCTAAATAATTTAGTGAAGTTGCTTAGTTGCATTACAGCCGGCTGATATGTTACTTTGGGTTTTTGGTTTGTAGTATGACAAACATAGTAGCATAGCTGCACACCCTGGTTAGCTTGTTTGCACATCTCTCACTGCTGGCGCTTTTTTTTTTTTTTTTTCTGTCATCCGATTAATTTTGTTAGCGCTTTCTTGCAGCTGACCAGAATTTGTCATGTGACCCAGCAGAACATCTTTCCATGATTTAAAACAGTGGTTCTCAGATGGCATGCTGAGTCAAGTACAGGCATCACCATATTTTATGACAAAACATCATTACTACAATCTACAACTACACAGAGGTTATGATGAACTGTGTTGTCAGGAGAAGTTGGCTAATGCTGTCATGGTGCCAAAGGCTAAAGAGGAACTTGGAAACCAATCAGGCCTTCTGTTAGAGGTCTAGCCTTCACTGGGCTCGACCCATAGATGGCAAGACTCGAGGCGTGTGTGATGGTCTGAACATTGTGGTAAAATCTATGTTAATAAAACACTGAGCTGATGGCAAAACAAAAACTAGAAACCCAATAACAGCAACACTCTTCCATCACATATTGTAGGTGTCCCGGTGCGCTGAGATGCTAGGAAGGCTGTGAGTGTTGGCTTACAAGAAGAACTGATGACATGTCAGATAGCATAGAGGCCTTTCCGTGCTGACATGAATAAAGGTGTGCTTTGGTATATCCTATGAACAAAAGTTTTTAAAACTGCTGATCTGAAAGACCAGGTTTCAAATTTGATAAGCGATGTAACAAAAAGGCCCCGTTTTTGACCAGTCGCCACATTAGACCTTTGACTGAACCTTTGACTGGAAGCCGTCTCATGTGGTGGCTCTATTTAGCCGGATGCATTATTAGGTCAAAATAT
Source organism: Hemichromis elongatus (assembly GCA_015108515.1). Taxonomy (NCBI): domain Eukaryota; kingdom Metazoa; phylum Chordata; class Actinopteri; order Cichliformes; family Cichlidae; genus Hemichromis; species Hemichromis elongatus. The sequence continues at coordinate 19,906 of VUQR01007463.1, read as the reverse complement.
GAGAAGCTGTGTGTAAGGCTGCACCACAGGACCAACACTGAAGGAAACGTTGTGCTTATGTCTGGGACATCAGTGACTTTGACTATGTGACCACACAAAAACTCCAATGAGTGAACACTGTAGAAGAGTGGTGTTCACCCCTCCAGAGCATATGCAGAGCTTTGCAGACTGTCATCTACATGTTGTCGCTGTTAAGCGACACCAGCGGGGCGTGTCAAAAATATGTGGATTGTCCTGTACGCTGATCTTCTTTGTACTTCTTTGTCGTCTTTGTAGTGATGTATGAAACCATTGCGCCATGCTTGTCAGGGTGTTTTTCACCTTTGGTGCTTTATCCTTTATCCTCCCACCTTTAAGCCAGTCAGCATTTGTCCAGTGCCTGGCTCGTGAGTGTTGTAGTCAGATCCTACACACAGACTTCCAGTATGACGCCACCAGCTTTGCTGCTGCTTCAAAGTACAGGTCCTCGTCCACCTGCCTGCGGCGTGGCATTTAACGTGTCTATTTAATAGGCTCCCTCTCGGTGTATATTGAGCACTTTGTTGTTACTGCTATGTAGACATTCAGTTATATCTGTTTTAAGCCTCAAGTGTCAAATCCTGCTTACATTCTGTTAAGTTAGACAACTGACAGTGTTTCAAACTTAACGAAGAGTCAATATTTGTCTTTTCCTGGATGTTCACAGCGTTACTGTGAGACTTCTAACAAAGTTGCCCTCATGTGTCGGCCCACTGCTGATTTACTTACACCGGTTCCCTATAGCTTCACAGTCCACTTTAAGATTCTGGTGTTGACCTCTAGAGCTCTGCGTAGAATGGCACCACTGTACACAAGCAAGCCCTTACATCCTTACGTCCCCATCAGGTCACTGAGGTCATGTGACCAGAACCAGTTGACTGTCCATCACACTAGGCTGAGATCTAAAGGAGACGGCGCTTTTGCAACAGGAATCCAGGCCTCTGCACACTCTCCCTCTGAGCCCGGCATCTGTAGACTTGCTGATCTCTTTTAAAAAGCAGCTAAAACTCATCCTTTCAAACTCACCTTTGTGTTACTTTTTGTTTTTATGTTCTAGCATTTTCTGTTAAATCTATCATGACAGGTGGTACAACTCTGTTTTGCTGAAATCATGAAATATTTGGCATTTTTCTTTATAAATGACTGAAAAGGATGTGCAGATACATCTTCTATTATACTAACCAGTTGATTGGCCATGTCCACCTCTATAAACGTCTGTATGTCTGGGTTTTTTTATTTTCAGGCATCCGATGGCAGCAGCTCCAGGGATGACCTGCCTGCCCAGCTCCTCAGAAGAAATGATCAGATCCGGAGGCTGGAGGCCAAGCTGTCAGGTATGATGTACACGACTGAGGATAAGCAGCTGAAGCGGTGCAGTGTGCCGTTTTCAGGAGCAATCTGAGTTCAAGTTAAATGCAAGTGCACCCTCTACCATTAATGCAGAAAGCTGTAAGCAATATAACATGTCTTAACTGATAATAATAATCTCACAACGTCTAAATCATTTCAGTTTTATCTCACACAAAGATGCATACATTAAATATAGAATTATAACCAGTACAGGCGTTTGAGGATTAGCTGCGTGAGACTTTCAACCAGGAGAAACTATGGAAACAAACCAACAAAATCATTTATACAAACATGCATTTAGACTGTTTATGGTCTTGGTAATAGAGTGTGAATGCTTCATGTTTATGAGCCTTACTGTTACTGCCCAGTGTGAAAGCAGCAGCATGAATACTGGAGTTACTGTGAAGTCTATGCTTAATCCCATTTTAATCAAATGACAAACAGGTTTGAGTAGCAGGTGGGCGGGGCTGAAACAGATTTTTCAGAGCTGTTTGGCTCACAGGGATTACGTGTACATGCGTCGACCTTAATATGTGACACACATGACAGAATATGAGGAAGAGCCTAATAGGCCGGGGCAGCTGATTCTCTGCTCTGTGTGCCGCAGCACAAAGGCTGTTGGCCACGAAGTGATTGTGTTAATGTCTCAGTATGAATATTATGTTTTTTGTCTAACTGTGTGTGGGTTGTTTTTCTGTTGAAAATAAATATGGAACTCCTTTTTTCTTCTCAGAATAATGGCGTCTTTTTCTTTTAGGTAACTTTAATGACTTTCAATCCCTAGAGAAAGGTTAAAGGTGGCACATTCTCACGCAGCTGTTAAACCGTTTTGGTTTTCTCAGATAAGAAATTCATCAGTATTTTTACCTTCCATTATTTCTCAACCATGTTTTCCCTTTTGTTTTCCCCCACTCCTTCTGTTCACCTCCTCTCCTGCTCCTCTCTTAACTGTCACCTGCCTCCCTCTCCTTCTTTCTGTGTGTGTGTGTGTGTGTGTGTGTGCGCGCCTCTTTCTCCTTGTTTGTGCGCGTGTGTGTGTATTGTTGATACCCCACCCTATCACCCTACTTCCCAACACTAGACTACGCTGAGCAGCTACGAATTATGCAGAAGACCAAGGAGAAGCTTGAAATTGCATTAGAAAGGCATCAGGATTGTACGTACCTCTACTCTCCTCCCAACTAGCTTCCTTTCTGTCTCCTGTCTGTCAGCTGTACTAAACATTACCTGTCACATTATCACTCACAGAGATGCTTCAGGGTTCCAGATGCTAATCTTGTGGGTTTTAGAGGCTTGCTGTGGAAGTGCTTTTTTTCTTATCTTTTGATCTAAAGTGGATGTTTTCCCACTGGTATGTTCAGAGCACTGGTTTCAGAGCCACGTATGCCCTGTCTGTCACTTTGCTCTCAGTTTGTTGGCTTTTGCTAAGTGATTTCTCAAATTTGCCAGAAAGTATAGCAGCAGCTCCAAAGGCAGACTAATAAACCCAAAGCTCACAAACACAGTGTTTGAGTGTTTGTTGCAATAATGGCGCATACACCCAACATTTGTCAAATTAATTTGTCTATTAAACCTGGTACAGCCACCTATATATTTATAGTCTTTTGTTGGGCTGTGTCTCTGACATTGCTGTGAGTTATTTCTGATGAACTAAAAACGGGGCTGATAAGAAATATCAAAACCCCGCCCAAAAGCCCAGTTGGGTTAAACAATGAGACTCACTTGCTCGTGACTCGGTAAGTGTAACAATAGGATTTTTCCGTCTTGTTTAGAGAGGAGGCTTCAGGAACTTGGTCTGGGTGTAGCTGCTGTGTTTGGCAGATGCAAATAAAGCTTTTATACCTGCTGTAATACAAGCAAGGCCAAATATATTGGAGTATGCAAATTTAACATGTTGACACTAACAGCCACGAGCGTTAAACACACACACACACACTGGCAGCACCTCCTAATATAGTACAGACAGCTTACACTGAGCTGTTTTTTTAATTTAGTTTTGTTGTAATCTTTAAATGTTAAACTTGACTTTTTGGCCGTTTGTTTTAGCAAACTGAAATTTCTTTGACTCAGTTAATCTGTAAACATTTAAGGTTGTCCCGTCTCTTCCTTTGAATGCGCTCCAACCTCAGCATCTTGTAGATGTAGATTGTAGCTGCTGATTTTATTCGTTGTTCTGCAGCCTTCATGAGGGTCGCTGCCGGTTCTAGGTAAAGCGACCCTCACGCTCACAGCAGATCTTAGGACTAGAACAGCATCCACTGACCCCAGCTGCTATCGAGGATTTGGTAGATTTGGAGAATGACTTAAAGTAATGCCGAGGACAACCACAACAGCAACATGGCCACCGACCAGTTGGAAGGAAACCTGAGATGAGAAGCAGTGGAGCTGGCTTGCAACAGCTCACCATTCAGATTAAGAGCAAAGTGAATGAATAAAATAAAATACACTTAATATATCGTACTATAATAGTTTATATGTGACAAAACTTTGAACTTTGCTTAAATGTTAGGTCAACATCTTTTTCGAAAGCACAAGGATATCTGTCCTTCTCATAAATGATGGATTAGTTCAGCGAGATAAGGGATGCAAACCTTATGAAAGTAGCATCAGGGATCGTGTGGCAAATGAGGAACTGGTTAGATCCTATCCTATTGGACTATCCAGTCAGTGATATCCTTAGTGAGCGAATCTTGGAGGACACAGGTTGACCTCTGGGGAGTTAAACATTTCTCTCAAAGTTTCCCTGAAACCTGGATTTAAAGCCCACAGCGGCCTCTCTGACATCCTCCCTGCTTACTTCATAGTTTTTATTCATAGTAAGATGGGATTGCTGCTCTAAGATTTTTTGTCTTGTGTTGTAGTATTGTGAGTTGAAGTCTGCAGTTCTAGGGGTTCTAAGCTTTTAGTCTAGATGACTTCATCTGTTTAGGGTGGGTTTGTTTTGTTCTGCACAGGGGTCGTGAGACTATCTTTACTACCTTTCCGTTTCTTCCATGTGTCACGCATTGCTCGTCTCTGCCTGTTTTTGCTCCTGTGATGAACGCACTTGTTAAACTGACTCCAACTTTTCACAGCTACTAACGGTGCCGTTCTCTGTGCTGTTTAACATTTCTGCTCTGCTTGGTACATACAAACCTTTCTGTGTCCTGTCTGTCTGTCTCTTTCTCCCTCTGTCCCTGCTCAGCATCCATAAAGAAACTTCAGGAACAGAGCGACTCTCATCAGGCCAGCAGAGCCAAAATGGCAGAGGGGATGGCTTTAGCACTGGAGAAAAAAGATCAGGTAAAGATGGATTCTGTCTCACTTACTATAGACTTCTGATTTGTTCGCACTGAACACTTTCTATCCTTCCCCTGCAGGAGTGGATGGAGAAGATGGCCAGTTCAGAGAAGGTAAGTTACATTTCTTGTAAAACAAATATCATTTTTTAATTTGAAGACTGTAAAATCTCCCCCTTGTCCACAAAGGTAGAAAAGATGGTCTTTGGCTCGTAAGATTGAACCCAGTTCAGAATGACCTTAGCCTGCATTCTGTCCACTGGCTAGAAGGAGGCAACTTCTTCGCTCTAGTAGGAAAAGAGCCCGATTATATAGAAATCTATGGTAAAGTGGACCGTGGCTCCTTTATGGGGCAGTTGTTTCAGCTCATGCTAAATACAAAAAGATGTTCAAAAGACTGATGAAGCCCAGCTTTTGTGTTTTCTGCCTGGTAAACAGACACCAGCCACAAGAATGGATAATAAAGCCTTTTTATCTGTTGTTGGTCATGTTAACTAGTAGTGGCACATCTGCAAATTAGGTATCACTTACTGTTGCTGATATTTCTGAGCTGTTCACTGAATGGGCCGAATGCTGAGAAACACATTCTTTGTTTCACTGGCACAAAGAGGGTAATATTTAAACAATAGAAACAAAAGAAGAAGTGAAAATACATTGGACCTGCAGTGGGGCAGATTATCATTCTTTAACTCTGATATTGGCCCATTACATCCCTACTATAATAACATTACTTTTTTGGGGAGGGGGGTTCTGTCTTCTTGGTCACCCCTCTGTGATATGCTGAGTTTGCTAACAGTGTGCAGCGTTTGGAGTATATAACATCACAAAGAAGTTAAAGGAGAAAGCGTCCTTGTGGAAATAAAAGCTACATAGTAATACTATAAACCTTTAGAATGGGTTCTTTCATGTCATTTGTCTTGTTTCACCGTGGGTTATCTCAAATACCATCATACCAGCTCCTTTACACTCGCTCAGTGACACTCATGTCAGGAGTGGCTAGAGCCCTGTTATACAGCAGACTCTCATAGCCTCGGGTGTTGTTCAAACTCCTCTTCTCTTGGTGATAAGTAACTCTTAGCCAATAGCTAAACAGATTGGAGTGCACGACTCTGAAAAACGGTAATATTCTTCTCCGTGCTTTAAGCCGGTGGCTTCACAAGCTGTTTAACTGTTTGTAACACTCATAGCCTAAGCGCTAATCATGGCTATAGCTTCTGTGTTTTCGAGCGTTGTCTACTAGGACTCTGTATGAGCATAAGGAACATGTTTGAATAATGAGCCATCCCTTTTCACTGCTTCGTGGCAGTGAGCTCATCATTTCTTCAGGTTGAAAAGAGTAAGGCTCCACCTTCAAGGTGTATTTGGCAACTGTTTCAGCCTGCCATATTGGTTTGACGTTGCATACCTTGTATCCAGTCCATGCATCGTAGATTTACGTGGACAGGACTCGGGTTTTAGACGGTGACCAGTTGCCTGTGTCCTGGACTAAACCACACAGGGCCTGTATCTAAACCTTGTCTTTCCCTTGGATAGCAGGAGCAGCTGCTCTGGCCTCTGTGTTTCTTTTAAAGGGAGTTTCGAGGGTGTGCATGACTGCCTGATCCCAAACATTAGCTAGGTTTTACAAGCTGGATGTGTATAGTGTCTACAGAGCAGGTGAAAGTCCCACCCCAGTGAAGCATGATGGGGACAGTTACCTTCTAATGCTCAAATTACTTCAGCAGGAAGTCTGCATTGTAACTTCTGATGTAACTGGAACCCACTCTTAACCCTACACCGTGTCCTCACATGTAACCTAAGAAATGAAACTAGATGTTGGGTCGGTGTAGCCCACACAGACTGAATGCTTGGAAGGTTACTACCCAGTGCAGGCTTCTCGCAGAAGCTTGTTTTCAGTGACATCTGAGTCTGTCTGCCAGTTATGGGCCCTACCCTGTCCCGACAGGAGTGTGGCCAGCCTAGCGGGGCTAGTGTATTGGTATTTGAGCTCTTCGTGAGGCCATCAGTGGTCACATCCATAATCTTAAGATTTTTGACGCCTGCATGAATCCAATAAACGGTGCATGTGAAAAACATTATTTACCACAAAGGTGTGTTTGTTTAGGAGAAGGCAGCCCTGTCAGCTCGGCTAGAGGAGATGATGGAACAAAGCTTAGCACTCTTTCAAAAAAGGGACGACCTGGATGAACTGGAGGGCTTTCAGCAGCAGGAGCTCGCTAAAGTTAAACACATGGTGCGTACGTGTGGTGTGCCGGCTTCTTCTTGATATTTTGCGATTAAGGAAAAATGGCAGTCAGTTATGTAGCAGTACATTGATTGTACATTAGTGCAGGACTGTCGAGTCTCTACATTGTTTTGAAAACACTTCTTGACGTGGTATGATGGTTGGATTTTTGTTTATCAGTTGCTGAGGAAGGAAGAACTGCTGAGTCAGCGAGAGCGGGAACTTCAGCAGAAGGAGGCTGATATTCAGTCAGCTAAGCGAGGGCTGGCCGAGGCTCGGGGGAAGCTCCAGACTCTGGAACGGCAGCACGAGGAGAGCTGCAGACTCAACTCTGAGCTGGAGATCGAGCGGTAAGGAAGAAAGCCACGTTTGGATTCTGCGGAGGGAGTCGGCGGTTAGAATTGTCAACGTTTAGTCGCTCGTTCTAGAAGTGAGCTTGGATTTGTTGTGCGAGTGTGATTTATTTTGTCACAGAACAGTGTCATTCATTTTATTGGCTCCATGTAGAGAAGAGCTGCTGCTGCTCAGAGAGGAAGCTGACAAGAAGGTCGGTGAGCTAGAGGGACGATGCCAGGAGCTGCAGTCAGTCATCCAGCAGGTCTCTGAAGACTTCCAGAAGGTCAGCACTGAGCACACTACACTACTACTACTACCACTCCAAAACTGCTTATTCACTCGTTGTTTGTTGACTTTCTTTTTCAGTCACAGAGTATGGTTTCCACATTGGAGAAGTCCCTCCATGACTTACAGACAGAACATGATGCTCTGAAGCTGCAGCAGCAAAAGGTCAGAACATGAAGGGCAGCTAAACACGGACATTCTGTGTCTAACTGGCCTTAAATATTTTATCATTTTTCAAACCCTGTGTGTTTTGTTTCATAGTTCATACTCGTTTTTACATCATCATTTTACAGTGGAAAGGCAAAAAGAGAACTGTTTGTCATTTACTAAAAATAATATAAACCTGAATCATCCCTCTAAATAAATATTGTGAGCTTTCTGCTTATTGACTTCATAAGACATGATTAGTAAAGGTACGCCTGTTTTATGAGGTGCCAGAGCAGAACGGTGTGTGTGACAGTGAAAATGAAACCACAAGGTTACTGTGAATGAGGCCAGCAGTTATTTTGTGAAATGGGAGAACAGCAGCCCAGCTGTTAGTGCATCATTCCACCAATCAGAAATTTAAAGCGAGGAAACCACGAAGAGTTCCAGCACCGTTAGTCAAACGGTTCAGAAGACCATCTATGATGCTCTGAGGAGCTTGGAAAGAAAAGCGAACGGACTTCTTCAAGTTCCCTGAAGACGTTTTACCTCTCGTCTGAGAAGCTTCTTCAGTATCTATGAGACGGGAACACTGTTGGTCTGATGAAAGAGTTTCAAGCAGTATGTGTGGCATAAAGTAAATGCTCAGCACAACCTTGTAGTGGAAACCTGATGCTGTGGGGTTGTTTACATTGGTTGACACAAACTGGGAAACCAGATGGAGCAGAGGGAAACATGGATATACAAAACCACGTCATCCTGCAGGAAACCTTTGCACCTTTGACCTGAAGCACAGTGGCGATCAACTGCAGGACTCGGGGGGGGAAATCCTGGAGAGGCTCAGTTGGAGTCTAAGAAGACTTCAGGCTGTTCGTTCTGGCCAAAAATGCTTCGATTAATTTGTTATTATATTTTGATCAGAATTCAAATAACACCTGTTATGTTTCCACGTTTACGGTGTTTTTGACGTGTAAACAAATTGAATCTTCTTCAGTGAGTCACAGTTTATGGTGTGTGGCAGGAAGAGTCGGTGAGCTTGTTTGTTGGGCTGTGTCATGAGTCACATTTGATTGTTCCACTTGTTTCAAATGCAGTGTCAGTCTTTAACAACAAATGTTTTTTACCCGTCATTAGGCGGCTGTGACGGTGGAGGACAAGGAGCGCTTGTTGGAGGATCTCCAGAAGAAAGTAACATCGTTGGAGAGACGACTGCAGGGGAACCTGAGCCAGGATGAGCACCTACAGGAGCTGCTGCAGGAGGTTAAGAACACACACTTTATGCTCACTGCGGTGGTGTTGTGTTTTATGGGTCCACGGATGATGACCAAGCAATGTGTTGATATGAGAAAAAGGAAGCAGAAGCGCAAATATAAGTTTATTACTTTTTTTTGTTGCCTTTGCAGAAGTCTAGTCTGGAGCAAAGTGTGGACGAGACGAGAGCAGAGCTGCTGGCTGTCCGGACGAACCATGCTGATACCGTGAGCTCTCTGGAGGCTCAGGTGAAACCGCACATTACATGGGGCCAGATATACAAACCCTGATGTAATAGTCTGATGATGTAGTCAGTAGTGTATTACTTTAGAGGGAACACAAGATCAAAGTGTTACCAACTGAACAGAAACGCAAAGATAAAAATAAATAAATGGATGCTTAAATTTAATGTTTTACATAATAACATCAATATTTAATTACCTTTTCTTTTAAAAATGTTCCCATTTAATTTCTCACTTTAGTTCTGAAGTTTTTTGGGTTTTTTTAGTGGTTAGTGGTTTGTTTCTGTTGCTTTCTTTGGCGTTGTCCTCTTTTTAAAACAGCTGCATGTGTATTTACTCCTGTTAGGTTTTTTGGTTTTCATTCCTCGGCTTACTCTGAACAAAAGAAGATATAAAGAGAAACGAAGCTTAAGTGTGATGTTTTTGTGACCGTAGGTGTCGAGGATGAGTGTCACTATTACTGAGCTGCAGACTCTTCTGCGACACAAAGACGAGTCGTCCAGGGCCTACAGAGAGAGGACAGACGCACAAGTAAGCTCTGAGACTGCTACGAGGAATAATACACGACAAAATAAATACTTCACATGGTTACACGATGAAGCCTCGATGAGTACTCATTCATATCATATTGATTGAATTGTCGTTCAGATAGCTCAGCTGGAGCAGCGGGTTGTAGAGAGCAGTGAGAGGCTGAGCCGTGCACAGCAGCACATCGCAGAGAAGCAGCAGAACATGGAGAAGCTGGTGAGTACCACGCCAGAGCACAGTTTGAGCCTTTGGAAATGAGCCTGATATTTCCTGCAGTGGGCAGCAGAGGAGAATTATTTGCGGTGTGCTTTTTTTCAAAGTCTCTGCTCAGTTTTTTATGTTTTTTTTGACAAAAACCGTGGGCCTTCAGCACGATTACAGTGAAGGTAAAGAATGCGTGTCCAAACATACTTTTGTCCGTGTGCTCAGCAAGGAGAGCGGAGTGCAGAGAAAGCCTTTCTGGATCAGCAGCTGTCTTTGTTAGAGCAGCAGAGTCAGGAGAAGATGAGCCGACTGGAAGACTGCATCGCCTCTTTACAGAAGGACAAACAGACACTACAGAACAGGCTGGTATGTTTTCCTCAGTGCCACTTCTTTTTATTCTCTTTGATAAATCAGTGTCTAATCTTTATCTGTAGACCCCACAGTGAATATGGAGGCTTTTCATAATCCAAAAGAGAGATTAACCAGTAATAAAGTTGAGCGATATGTAAAAATGTTCCAACCGACAGTCGTCAGTCCAATAACCGACTGTAGTCGCCATATTTGGGCAGAGTTTTTGACAGGCGGAGCGATGTAATCATGCATGGACTGATTTGTTTGGAGGGAATATTTGACCCTCTTTTCTTGTTTGTTTCAGTATTAATATAGCTACTTTTTGGATTATTCATTTATTTTTTTATTTGAGACAGACAGAAAAAAGGCGCCAGTTCCTCTTTGTTTCCCTCCCCACCATAGTGGGCTTGTTTTTTGTTTTGTTTTTTCATATGAGATGTTTTTATTTTTCTGAACATAGGATGCAGCCTTCCTTTCTTTCTGTTATGAATCGCCGCATTCGGGCGCACTCTGACGACGGTGCTGTTCAAACAGCGCTCTTATTTTTTCTGTTGAAAGCCTCTTTTAGCTTCAACCAACAGTTTTAGCAAACTTATTCATGGGCAAATAAATAAATCGCTCTTGTAAAAACGACATATTCGTCCAGTCGCCCCACCTTAAAGAATGTTATGATGTGCACATATGGCAGGCTGATCTGGACAAGCAGATGAATGAGGTGGACTCTGCTCTGAAGCAGCGGACAGAAGAACTGGAGCAGTGCAGGGTAAGAACCACAACACACTACTTGTTTTTTAGTTTGTTTTCATTAATATTTACATGTCTTTAATTCAAACAGTAATGCTTTGGGGGTGAAAACTACTGGGACAAAAAGAAGCTGAACAACCACAGAAATGGTCCAATCTAGAAAATATAGCATAAAAAAAATGATCAGAAAATTCCAACTGATTAAAACTGATGCCATAGGTGCAAAAGTCTGAGCCTAGTCTGAACGTTCATTAACATTTGATTTTTGTTTTTGGAAACCCAGTGAATCAGTGCTTTGTTAGCCTTTGTGTGTTTCTGTTTGGCAGTAGTTGTGGAGAAGCGCAGGCTGATTGCTGCTGTCACTGTTACTCCATATATCACTCACTAATATCACCAGTGTTCACATTTTTTGCCACATTTATTTCATTAGTGCATCTTGTGTCAAGTTGTAATCATTTGTTTCTCTATCAGACACAAAATAAAAAGTTTATTTCATTTAATGATTTTTGAAGAAAGCGGAGGTTATTTGTAGCCCACATTTTGGGTCTGTCTGTGTTTCCCAGGTGGAGCTAAACAGCCGACAGACGTTGAGCACGGAAATCGCCAAAGCTCTGGAAGAAACCAGACGACAAAAGGAGGGCCTGCAAACACAGGTCTGTGGATAAACATGCAGCAGGAACTCGAACACAGACCTAGGCTCTGCTGAAAGTCATGTAGTTACTCTGTGTGTACATCACCTTACCGTTTGTGTGTCGTGCTTGATGTCAGGTAGCAGAGTTGAATACGGCTCTACAGAGCTCACAGCAGGAAGTGACCACTGTCGCCGAGCAGCTAGCACTCAGAGAGGATGACATCAGATCACTCCAGAATGGTACACCCGTGTGCACTATCAGCCTTTAAAGGGATGGCGCTTACTAAAGAGTCTGTTTTAGAATAATGAGGTTAAAGCTTTTCTTTTGTTTTGTCTCCAAAATATTGTGTTTGCGTCGCAGAGGTGCAGGGGCGACAGGCATCCCTGGTGAAGGTGCAGGAGGAGGCTGAGCGGCTGAGAGCCCAGCTGGAGCAGACAGAGCTGGACAAAGACTCCCAGGTCACCAGCCTGAAGGAGGAGCTGCTCACACAGACTCAGCAGCTGGACAGCTGCCAGGCTCGGGTCAGCACACGCTCAGACATCTTTGAACATACATGTGCATGGTCTCATATGGAAGTAGGACATGGTGCAGTTTTTCATAATGTAATCAGTGTGCAGTTGAATCCAGGCATTCACACTCATGAAGTCGATAGTTTATCTTGATGAAATTTCTTCTTAACTGAGACAGATTGAGTACTTTAATTAGACTGAATTAACAGTCCATGTTTGGTGTGAACTGTCTAGATCTCCTACCTGGAAGTAGAGGTGGAAACCCTGAGCGAACAGCTTCACAGTCATAGTGTAGTCTGTGAGGAGGATCAGAACGGCAGTGTGACCGTGGATGACCTGGATCACATCCAGAAAGTCAACAGAGAGCTGGAGCAAGAGCTCAGCGACAAGAACAGGGTCAGACGCTTTTTGGCATTTCACATTTGTTCCTCTAGCTATGAATAAAAAAACTACATAAATGCATAAAGGCGAGTAAACTCATGGCCACAAACGAACCTCTCTGATAATGTTTGCAGATCATAAAGCAGCTGCAGCAGAGACTAGCAGAACTGAAGAGGACTTTGCAGAAAGAACTGGTAAGACACAATGAATGTTCACTTTACCTACTGATGATGGCTCGCTCTTATTGCTTGTAAAACGACGAAAAAATGATCTTTTCTTTGTTCTGTTCTATTGTCAGAAAACTGCTATAAATATAAAGTCAGTTGGAGCCACAAAAAGTATGAAATATGTCTGAAAAGTGAAGTCAGCGATGTCTTAAACCTGCTGAAAGTGTCACATTAAAGCTTACCGTCCCACAGCAGCAGATCACAATGTATTATAACATTTTATACATTTTCTAAATCACTGAAGTAAAATGCATATGTTCATGTGACATTGCTTCATTTAGACGTTTAGGTAGGGTACACTTAGACTGTGCTCAGTAGCCCAGCAGAGAATCACGTGAAACAAAAGACTTGAGCAGATTTTTAATACAGAAGTCTGAACATAAGCTGCTCCAGCCTGTTTTAGGTTTTAGTCTCTCAGCTGCAGACTTGGTGCTGTTTAAGGATTTGAGAGTAAAGAATGACTGCTTCACAGAACAAGTTATTACGGCAAATTAGTAAGACGTGAACCCTGAAGGTCCCTGGATAAGGCAGAATCCTGCGTCATACTACAGGATTCGTGTAGCCTTCACACAATCAAGGTTTTTTTCTTAACTGGCAAATTGTCTTAGGTTGGATTCTGCCTGCTTATTGAGTGTAAATGCAGAATGGATGTGATTTCTTTAAGGGCCTTTCTCTCTTCGTGCTCTGTAGAAGTTAAAACCCGAGTCAGAAGCTGAAGGGAAGGAGAAGCCAACTGAAAGCAGAGCAGAAAAACCAGAGAGAGTTTGTCCTGATCCTGCACCTGCATCCACCCCGAGTCCCCCGACCTCCAACACCACAGTGACCAACACCTCCGACCTCAATGACTCAAGAGAAATTAATTTTGAGTATCTCAAGCACGTCGTCCTCAAGTTCATGTCATCCAGAGAGGCAGAGGTAACTACCACGTGTGGCTCTGCGAGAGAGAGTTTGTGTTGACTGTACGACAAAAGCCTAGCTGTCCTGCACGCTCAGACTGAAGGTGTGCTGCTTGTTTTGCTCTGACAGGCATACCAGCTGATAAGAGCTGTATCTGTGCTGCTGAACTTCACTCGAGAGGAAGAGGACATGCTGAAGCAAACTCTGGAGTACAAGGTGGGTGTGTTCGCTTCCTTGCAAAAAGACATCCGTACAGATTTCTGTGGGAAAACCTTTGCGGACTCAATCACTGGCTTCAAGTCTTATGAATACGACGTATGTTAAGTTTTCAAATTGTGCTCCAAGAACTAGAAAAGAGGCTAAAGTGTCACAAGTCACCAGCCAATGAGCATGTGGCGCCTCTTGGTCTGCCCCTTGATTGTCACATCTGGTTTTTAGCTTGAGGTTTGATAATGGGACTGATGACATGGCAGCTACCTCCATCTCTTCTACACAGTCTGTGGTAGTTACTGTGCTTTGCCTTTATAGAGCAGACCAACCTCTCAATACAGCCAAATGTCATCACGTGTATTCCAATGTCTTCACCTTTGCTGCCATGTAATTGGTCTGTGCTAATAATTGCTCTGCCACTTGTGTTCTAGATGTCCTGGTTTGGATCGAAGCCTTCTCCAAAGGGAATCGTCCGACCTTCTATCTCAGGCACTTCAGCTCATTGGAGCTGATTTTACAGCAGAAAGAGCTGAAGTGATGGAGAGAGAGAAACAAACAGAGCACCTCCTTCCTGTCTAGCCCCCATCACTGAGCAGGACTCCAGCCTCCCAGTTTTTCCTCTGGCTCTGTGGGAGGTACTGATGTGAGCACAGACGAGGGGCTGCACATCATCATTTAGGGAAGAAGGCTTAATCATAATCAGTGGTGATTTTTTAAAATGACATTTTTGATTTTTCTTGAATCACATGACACTAATCTGATGTTTTCTTGTCAGCAAAAAGTGAGTTACTATGTAAGTCAGTGAGACATCACACAGAAGTAACGCTCTGACTGTTATTTTTGGGATCGTCTCATTTCTGTTGGAGCAAACATCAGCGTGGCATGAAGTGATCCTGTTCATTGGACAGGTGGTATAGCCTTTGGTTGCTGAAGGTCCTTTAGCTTGTTGCTTATCACTTTATTTTAAATCACAGAGGGCTTATTTAATAAAAAAAACTGTCACTTTACTGACCTGTACAGTTTGCTTTAGTATCAATGAGTTTATTTAATGGTGTATAAATGTTCACACTGGTGTCAAAGGACCAGCTATTCTCACGTTCAAGAATGCTGCACTGCAGTCTGAAAATCTCCTGTGGGCCACAAACCTTTGATTGCATCTTTAATCAACACAGCAATCTGTCGTTTGTCCCACAGTAAAGTTAATCTGGGAGCAGGTGTTTGGGTTTAATCGATTCATTTTGCTTCCCTGGTCACTCACTTGTTGTTGATCCTCCATTAACGGCTTTTCTGTTAATGGACCGAATAGTCACCACTCCATTTCTCTGCCACTGATCAGGTATTTGGTCAATTAAGTCACACAGGGACTGAGAGAAATTAAGCACACACAGTTCAAAAATTGGTCACATTAATATAGAAATCGCTCTAATTTATCAATACTTTTTATTTTTAATATTTTTTTTGTTATAAATTTTTAATTACAAACTTTAAAGGTGACTTAAATGCCCTCCCGTGGTCCACCTGCAGTACCTGCTTTGTCCTCCAGGGTCCAACAAACCACACTTTAGGACTCTACAATCAAAGAAATCAAGGCTGTGATTAATGTCCAATATGATTTCCCAATAAAGGGCAATGCTGACATTTCTCCAGCTATGCGTGGTGAACTGTAGTCGCTCTCCCTTCATGTCTCGACCCTCTCTGTACTGTGGTGGATACGACATTTAAGATCACCTCTGTAATACCAATATGTGCCACAGTGTGGTGCAGTCACTTGGTTCAAGCAGGGTTCTGATTTACAACGGCAGCCTGGGAAAGGGAACTGATCAATTTCCGATCATTAAGAAAATTGATGTGAAAGCTGTTCGATGCACTCTGAGAGATCTCACAGCTCTACAGGCTGTTCTCTCCTTTAACACCAGTGCGAAAAATATAGACTGTATATAAATTCAACTGAAAAATACAATTGTGGTCAAAGTTTTCATACATTCATGATGTACATGAATATGAAGTAATTTATGGCTTGTATTTCTTTGAACTAGCCTTTTTTTTTTTTT
>VUQR01007461.1:22010-36734 GCA_015108515.1 Hemichromis elongatus | reverse complement strand
TAAAACTTTCCTTTTTGCCAAATCATATAGTTAGGGCTGGACCAGGTGACCCTGAATCCTCCCTTAGTTATGCTGCAATAGACGTAGGCTGCCGGGGGATTCCCATGATGCATTGAGTTTTTCCTTTCCAGTCACCTTTCTCACTCACTGTGTTAACAGACCTCTCTGCATTGAATTGAACCTGCTACTAATCTCTGTCTGTCTTCCACAGCATGTCTTTATCCTGTTCTTTTCTTCTCTCACCCCAACCGGTCGCAGCAGATGGCCGCCCCTCCCTGAGCCTGGTTCTGCCGGAGGTTTCTTCCTGTTAAAAGGGAGTTTTTCCTTCCCATCGTCGCCAAAGTGCTTGCTCATAGGGGGTCATATGATTGTTGGGTTTTCTCTGTATGTACTATTGTACAATATAAAGCGCCTTGAGGCGACTGTTGTTGTGATCTGGCGCTATATAAATAAAATTGAATTGAATTGAATTAATCCTGAACATTTTTAATAGTTTTTTTTAGGATCACAAAAAGGTGTTGCTTTTGTCCCCTGTGTCTCTCTGTTTGGTCACTGAGGGTGTTTTTCCTGTTTAAAATGCTTGTTTGACTCCACAAACTAAAAAAAACTACATCTCTGCTGTTTCGACTGCCAGTCCCATTAAACAGGTGGAGTAATGGATGCCCTCGAGTGAACTGCAGTCTTCTAACTTCCATTCTTTTACACACTACACACCCTGGATTCCTGATAAGGGGGAGACAAGCAGAGGAACAAGAGAACTGACCGTCCACTGTGTGCCGAGACCTGTTAGGTTATCAGATGGTGGCCCGACCCACATGGGGAGAACAAGCCCGGCATTGAGCGCCGGCGAGCCCACTGCGGCAGTGCTTTCCTGGGAGAGCTGAGAGGCCAGAGCCTCGTCTCATCCTGGATGTCTGCCAAGGAGCCAATCAATGCAGCCCGGAGTGGATGGAAACAGAATTCACAGCTCCTTTTTCTCTTTGCAAAGCAGCAACACACAACACCCAGCTTGGAAATTATTTGCCATTGTTCCCTAATTTCACCTTCCATTGTCAGCCCTCCCCTTGTTTTTTTCCGCTGCCTCTACTGAACAAATACAAATCAGCTTCCTCTTATTTTTTTTTATTCCTCATTTTTCCAAATGAGACTGCTGGTGTGTTTTCTAGTGAGATCGTTTTGCTTCAGGACTGCAGAAATAAGAACATAGCCAACACGATATCTCTTTATGCACACTGTGGACGGTCTGAAGCTAGATCAGTGGCAGATCCTGCGTCGTACTGTTCAGTGAAAGTGCGTTTTCATTTCCAGATGTCCTCTGCAGGATCTGTTTGACTGGCTTGAAAAACTTGTCTTGCTTTGCTTGGATACAAATGAATGTTTGCCTGGTTAATAAAGCTCAAGATGGCTGGATGCCTGCAGCAGTAGGGGTGTGTTCAGGAACGTTGTCACTTGCATACAATATATCCTGTTTTTTTCCTTACTGATATCTGTTTATCCATTTCCAAACTGTGTAGGCCTTTTTTTTTTTTTTTTAATCCAAATATCTCTTAAATTCTGCAGTCTTTGCCACTGTGCATGTGCTGAGTGATTTTAGGGGATGCAAACATTTCTCAGCTTGCTCGTGAATGATTTGCTTGAGTTTCAGTGTGGATTTGGAGGCACCGTGGAAAAAACAGCACTGGTGCAGGTAATCAAGGTAACAGTGATGTCGTTCCTGTAAGGCTGTGCCTTTACAGCAGCTGACTCAACAGTTAACTGGCGTAGCTAAGGCCAGAGAAAGGAGAGCTCTACAGCCAGAGAGCCGCGATGGGTCGTAGCTAGCGAGCAGTGTGTGGCGGCTGATTACTGCTGCTCAGTGGACACGAGTGTGTTTTGTTGTGTTTCCATTCTTTTAAAGTCACAGCTGCTTGTCTGCCTCTGTCACTTAAATTTGTAATAAAAATATTAATAAAAACTTTTAAGTTAACAGTTTTGCCTTGATGTCGCTCTTTTTTAAACCTGGACAGGTTTTGTTACTTTCCCACATCGCCTGGACAACAGGTCACATGATGGTCTCTGTCCTCCAAACCTGTCCTGCACCAGCTCAGCGCTGCACACACAAAGATGGGGACATATCCAGAAACTACAGCTGATGCTGCTTCTGTTTGCAACCATTTAGTGACTTAATTCAAATAAAACTACATAAAATTTTATCACAACCAGGTTCGCTGGGCTGCTTCTGGAAGGACTTTGGCAAAATCCAACACTTTAACACGTGCAACAGGTGCCAGGTGGCTAGCTATGCACCTAAACTACAGCGGTTCCTACTGATCGGCTTCTTGTAGGACTTAACACTCAGTTACACCAATCGGTTAATTTCACTGACCAATAATTGTTGTTATAGTTTTAATCAATCAACTTTTTTATCAGAGAAAACAAAACGATTAGTAAATAAACTAATACACAAAGACAAAAACTATGATAAATGTACTGAAACTAACAAATAAAAGCAAGATTAATAGAAATAAAAAAAACAACCTTTACACTTTATATTTTAGCCAACTGAATGAAATGTTATAGATTTACTACAATCTTATGATATATAGTTGACTAAATGCTGACTTAATCTAAGGCTGGTGTAGATTCAGCGTCTTGTATTTTCCCATTAAAAGAAAGCTCATTGTTGCTCTGTTGACTAGCTTTAGCTACCGAGGAAAGCTCCAAGTTCGGCTCTGGTGGATGCTCGGACAGATGGCTCGTCCAACCACCTGCCAAGGAGTTTTTGAGTGTGTCTGCATTTTTCAAAAGTGTTTCCAAGAATGGCTTCCAGATGCTTCTGCGTAACAAACCATTTGACCCCTCATGTTGATGTAACCAGGAATCACTGCATGCATTTCCATTTCTATGCAGATGACGACCACCTTAGACCAACACACGGGCCCCTCTCTGACACCAGGGAAAACCAGTTAGTCAAACTAAAGGACCTGGGTTTTTTTCTACTTCTAAATTTAGAAAAAACCCTGAAGTGACTGAAACAGAGCACCTAACCATCAGCAACGTTGTTCTTCGTTGTTTCTCATTTGAGGAAACAACAAAGTGAATGATTTTATATTCAGATGATCCCCGTCGTATCTTCATAACGGAGCACTTTGCTCACAGACTGCAGGCTTGCTTGAGTTTCTAAAAGTTGAGCTTTCAGCTTTCAGCTCCTGGTTTAGGTTCAGGAGACAGCCCCTCTCAACGATTAAGATTCAAACCTTCCTTTTTGATCAATCTTAAAGTTAGGGCTGGATCAGGTGACCCTCAACACTCTTTTATTTATGGTGCTATAGGCTTAGGCCGCCTGGGGGCTTCCCATGGTGCATCGAGCACATCTTTTCACTCCTTTTGAGTTTATATGCCACTATCACACATCGCTCTCTCAGGTAGCCGGCGCTTTGTCCACTCTGCCTGTACCTTTTGTTGCTCTCTGCACGCATCGATTGGCCGAGTGTTCCTTTGGAGGAATCATTAGGTCTCTCTGTGTAGCACTGTAAGCTCTTGACATTATAGTGTAAAGTGCCACAAGACGACTCGGTTTAGAGCTCTATGAATAGAATGAAACTGAAGTTAAGGCAAAGCTCCATAATTTGTTTCAGTGTTTTTTAATGTGCAAGTCAGGGGTCAAAAAGAGCAGAAGCAGCCTTTCTGGCTTTATCTTTCATCTCTTCCCTGTTTAATAGTCTTTTAATACTAAACGATTCTGTCAGGGAAGGCAGATGCCATCGCAGATAGGCCGTCTTTATGGTGATGCTGCACAGCTCTGTTGGAATAAGAGGAGTCTGGACAATAAGGACTAATTCACAACACAATACACAGACTGGTGGAGCGGCTCCTTGTTCACAGTGTGGCAGCGTGGTCAAGAAAATGGACCATTTCATTTCAAAGGTAAAGAGAAAATGTATTTGAAAGTGAAACGAAGAGTGATTTATGTCTTCCACACTAAAAATGTATTTAATTAAAATAAATGAAATACTCATGATAAATAAACTGTGTATCATCTCTGTTTTGTTTTTATTTTCAGGAAATTACCTGGTACGAAGTAAGAGAGACTACACCTCGACTGATGGACCCAATCTCTCTCTCACACACACACACACACACACACACACACACACACGCACACACACACACACGTGTGACGTGATATTTTAAATCTTTATACAGTTCTTCCTATACGATGACATGACACACAACACTACACGATGATGGCAGTGTGTACCACACATACCATCAGTGCCACACTGTTACTTTTTGTGTCCACTGACAGCGACTGATTATGTATCCCTGTGAAAGATCATCTGTTGCAGGGCTAAAGATAAAATATAAAAGAAAGATCAATGGATGACTAGTTTAGTTTAGTCTCAAAACACCATAAAAAACTTTTTTCTTCTGAAACCGGCACCAGCAGAAGTACGGCTCCCTTCAGAAACACGTTGGTGCTGTTTAACAAAGACTCCAGGCCGTGGTGGTCAGAGTCTCCTCTTTATGGTGAGATTGAAGCCACTTTCTGCTGCTCTATAACGGGAGCAGTACCTTTGTATTAAACTTTGCTCTTCAGTTCATAAAAAATTCTGACAAATGTCCGAAGACATTATGTTTGGTCCACGTTGAGGCTGCGATGAAGCACATCGGACACTTGGCTCATATAGCTGGAAAGTCTCGTTGTGCTCATTCACACCTACGTAGATGCTGCAGTAAGAACTATAATTAATTTATGATGAATGACTCGATAATTCATTGAATACAAATTCAGAAAAACAAATTCAGTCGTCTGTAACAAACAAGCCTGTTTCAAAGTGTTTGTAACACTAATATCTCTGACTAAGATAAACTATGAGCTTTATTACTGTCGTGGCTGCTGTCGTTACCATAGATGTGTAATACCAGCCAATAACACCGTCTAAATAGTGAAAACCATCATGAGTAACCTTTCCACTGTGATTTAAGGTGTCGCCAAAGAGACATTACAGCTGACTGTGTGTTATCTCCATCACAGACTAATGGAGGCAGCTCTGTTCTCTGAGACTAACAGCAGTCTCTGAGCTCTACTGGATCTTGCCCAGTGGTGCCATTCTCCAGTCCATTAGGATCTGATTTCCGCCATGGAAACATCACTCAGAAGCCATTCTCCATCTCCGTGTCTGTAATGTACCATCACTGCCAGCTCGCCCGGAGCAATCATCCATCCGTCCCGCCATCCCTTCATCTCTCCATGCAGCAGGCAGGCAGGCAGGCAGGCAGCCCCACCCAGAGCGAGGCACAAACCATGATCTAATGTTTATATAGGAACGCCTGCGGCTCTCTGGCTGAGGGAGGGGGATCAGGATCAGACCTTGACCACTGTGGGATTTTTAGGGCCAGCACCAGTTCTAACGGTGTTACTTTAGTTGGTGTATAATGTGCTCTGGCTCTCTAACAATAACACTTCAGCTGGGTTGTGCTTTTTTTCTAAGTAATACAGACATTTTTGCACTGATGCTGCCAGCAGCTGTGTTTAAGCGCTGATAGGATCTTTAAAGCTGCAGCCGGTGGAATTTAAGACTTAACGACTTCAGCGACCCGCCGAATCCTAGAGAGGTTTCATCTGCATTGTCCTGCTCGTCCCTCATTGGTCTTCAGCCTGAGCTAGGCCACATTTGGTCATGCAGCATTACATGACACTGGTACCGTATCATAAAGGATGGAGTCAAAGTGAGAGATGCATCTGCTGTCTGTCACATTTATGCAAATTCTGCTATAGAACCAATACAAGGAATCACATGTGCTGCTCTCTGAAATCTGACTATAGACACTCTTCACTTCATCAGCATTCTTTGTGCTACATGTCGACAATGCCTCCCAAGGTACCATTTAATGCTATTCGAGGACCTCAAAGCTCCTCTTGTGCACCTTTGGACTATTGTCAGTGCAGCTGATTCTGGCTCGATCCCCGAAGCCCCGTTTTCTGTGCACATGCTGCTATATGATGCATGCTGGATCTCCTCCAGCGTGTTTAAACGGTCATCCTTCAAAATCACTTCGGAGAAGAGGACAAAGTTTCAGGCTGTAAAAATGCTGCATAGAACATGGTGCCGTATGTCCTCCCTCGCGTAGAGCAGCAGAAGGTGATGCTGACAGATCTGAAGAGCACAGGCCCGTAAATCCTTCGGCTCTCATCAGCAGCCACGATCCTTCACGCTGACACGGAGGCTGACGATCGCTCTCTGTACGAGTTTGAGGGTCACGGTTGGATCTCAGATGCATGGGTGCAGGCGGTAACTGCTTTCCCTTTTATAATTCTCTGTGAGTGGACACACCTTGAATAATGAATTTATTGCACAAAACAAGCCTTTTATACTTCTAATTTCACCTTTTCCATACATATTTACCTTAAATTATTTCCATATAAAGGTCTTCAGAATATCAGGCTGATATCTCGGCTCAATACAAACCCTCACAGGTTAGTATTTAACCAGCAGAAGGACATCAAACCTCTCCGTCATATCAGAATTGGATGGAACAGCCGTGGCCAGATCAGAGCTTCAATCAGGCACCATATACATTTGCAGAACCATTTATTTGTCTCACTGTAAAAACACCAATCCATCACTGAGCAGGAAAACTGCACGAACGAAAGTCAAATTTCAAAGGGCCAGCTGCCCAGAAAAATATTGTTTTTCAGCACGGCTGCTTTTTAAACCATCTTTTCCATTCATAAGTATTGGCCACCAAATCTGCTGAGCCAGGAGAAGACGTGCCACCTCTCAGAAGGATCAGCGTTTTTACATTCATTCAGCAGAGGGAAGAGGTTTCCCAGCGAGTGTTCGTAGACAGGAAGTGATGAGGCTCTGCAGAGGTGGAACCTGGTGCTCCTTCGCTCTGTCAGAGTGAAAACCTCACATTTACATCTAACTTCAGGACCAAAGAGGCTAATGCTTCCAACTGCAATAAACATTCAGTTTCACTCTGTTGTCTGTTTGTCCAAACAGTCATATAAGGCACAAAAACCCCGCCCACCTGCTGGTCAAAAATTTTTGCTTACAAGGCCCAGCAAATCAGGACGAAAGCCGGCTTAAATGGGGGAGGGGCCTTTTTCCGTAGATGGACTGAGAGGCAACACAAAGGCTGGGTATAATAAAGTTTGAAATAATCCTTCTTAGGATAATCCAGTAAGTCCAAGAAACCAAATATGTTGTTGGAGCAGGAAACACGGCCCCTGTAAGGTCGGAGTAAAGTGAGTTAGGGGAAGATCACAGAGATGGTTCAAAGATTACGGAAGATTCACGGTCAGTGTTGAAAAGGTAGTTTAGAGAAGCTGAAGTTTGTGAATAAAGGGAAAACCCGATCGAGAGCGGACGAAATCGTGGCCGAGCGTGGAAAAAGTGCTTTGGTGGGTTAACGTGAGGTTCGTTTTGACACAGAGAAGACAGCGACCACCATTAAATTACACAAAACACTTCCCGCTGCGGTCTCTTATTTCACCTTTAGGAACTCAAACTGACTGAAAGAAGTTTTGACAGGAGTGTCTGCCCCACCGCAGGAAGCTGCTTATCGAAGTATAACGCACGGTCGTTGACTGGTTTCATTTTCTGGGCTTGGAGGTTTTTAAAGTGAAAATATGAATCCTTTACCAAAAAAAAAAAAAACTAAATTAAAACAGCCAGAATGTGGAAGTGGAAGCTTTTCAGGAGCCAGCGTGAGCTGGTCAGCTACTGAGAGGAGAGTGAGAGGCAGGGAGGAAGAGACAAAGAGCTGGGCTGTGGCTGGCTCTGGAGGAGGGGGAGCTGGGATGGTGAAGGAGGAGGCTGAGCAGGAGAAGGAGGAGGAGGAGGAGGAGGAGGGGGAGAGGTGTGTTGTGCTGCATTGTGTGCTGGCGGCTCCAGCTGCCCTGCCGCTGTGCTGCTTGGCTCACCCAGCGTCTGGCAGGCGGCCAATCACAGCGCAGGAAAGCAGTGCCACTTCAGTTCAGTGTGTCAGAACGAACAGGGGAGGGAGGAGATACAGAGATGTAGGGAAGACGGGAGGAGGGAGGCGTGGGGGCAAGCAGATTGGGGAGAGAGGGATGAGAGGAGGAGAAGATGGAAATGGGAGGAGGCAGGAGGAGAAAAGGGAGGGAGAGGCAGACGGCGCTGCATCCGCACCTCCGGATCGAGCAGCAGCAGCAACCGCAGCCTGCACCATTTCCACGGTCGCCTCAGAGCTGCGCGTGGAGGCAAAGCTCCGAATTCCTGCAGCTGCATCAGGAGTGCAGGGAGAAAACGAAGGAGAATACCTGCATGCTAATGAGTCACAGCCCCCTTCAGGTACCTCCATCTGTCAGCAACAAAGCACACGTTTCCTGTTTTCACTTCCTTTGTCACCTGTCATTTCCCCGAGTGACACACAAATGACACCGACTTAAAACCACTTGGTCCCGCCGAGGACGTCCGAGCCAGCCCTCGCCTCGCAGGCCTCGGCTCCTTCACGGCGTGCCTGTGTGTTCTGGCTTGTGTTGGCATTAAAGGTGTGATGATTAATACCACATGATGAGCGCAGAGACGCCTTCAGTTCAGCCGCGTGCACAGGAAAGAGACAGGAAGGAGACTTTCTACTGTAAAAACGTGTCTGTCCCATTTTCCTCCGTCTAACCTTGACTGTGGATTAGGTTACAGACTGTGGCACACACACACACACACACGCAGACACACACAGTCTCTGTAACCTGCCACAGACAGACAACTTACCTTTCAGAGCATCACAAACGGAGAAAAACACGTCTGCAGTGCTAATTGAGAACCACCTCGTTTGTGTGCGTGCGTGCACGAGCGCTGCGTGCCGGCCCCTCTCCGCACCGCATGAACACGCTGCACCCTTCCACCTCCATCTGTGTCTGCTTTCTGCTGTTCCTCCTCTCTGTCTGTTACACAGCACGCCGTTTGCCACCCACCTTTAATTTAATGAAGGTTCCTGCTTTTCCATTTTCCCCCCACATAGCTTCAGGTGATGCAGTTTGTTTGTAACACGGCGGAAGCTTCCTGCTTGTATTTTAATGTTCTACAGTGAGACTATAAATGACAAGAAACACCACACAATCTTTTCATCATAATCTATTGCTATCAGATCAGATTTAGATGCATCATGGCAGGAGATTAGCTGGATTTCAGTCAGTCTTTAATTTTGACTTCTAACGAACATGAAAACAAAAAAACTGAGCAAACCTTTTTCCTTCGCGGCGTTGCTCCTTCCTCAAAGCTTGTTCACCGTTTAGTTCAGCAGCCAAAGAATAAAAGTGGGTTTTCAGGTGGGTTATGAAAGTGTCCAACGTTGTGCAGGCCCTGATGTGAAGGAGCTCGATCTCCTCCGTGCTTTAATCTAGACCCCGGGACAGCCAGGAGCATTCGACCCACAGGCCTCAGTCATAGCAGGAGTGTTCCTCTTCAAAAGATCAGAAATGTATGACGGTGCAAACTTGTGCAACGCCTTCAAAATGAGTATGTGTGATAGTAACCGTGCTGCAGCGTGTTGGAGCTGACAGACTGCTCAACAGTGGAGGTGAGATAAAACGACGGCATGAACGGCTCTCTCAAAGTCTCTGAAACGGAGGAATGGCTTTACTTTTGCAAGCAGCCAGAGATGGAAGAGAATAAAATAAAATATAAATGTCTAAAGGTCACAGGAACCAAACACAGTGACCTCTGTTTTCTGTTCAGTTAAATTCAGAAAGTTTAAAGCCATCCGCACCCTAACATCCTCCAAACATCTAGTAAAACCTTCAGAGGACTCACAGATTTACGCTTCAGTAGCAGGTAAATCTGTGAGTCCTCCAGCGGTAGGGTTTTTCCGGCTATCGCCGAATCGTGACTCCGCCCTTTCACCCCGGCCTAACATCCTGCGGCGGAGGCGCAAACCCCTCGTCAGGGTTTAACTTTCTACCTCACAATCCGTGAGTTGTGTAACGCTCCGCCTGCACGGCTTTTTAAATTTCTTGGTCAAACATTTTGGCTTCAGTAGAAATTCCACGTTCCAAGAAAAAGGGCTGAAATGCTTCTAATTGTATGATTTCAGCAGCCGTACGAGGTCGCCGTTGGCACCGGCGCCTCGAATCTCAGGACTGGATGCCAAGAAATAATGGTGCTAAATAAAAGGCGCATTAGGAGGCTGGAGGGCGGCGGCTGTGTGAGAAGACCTTGGTTGGTGTCCTGTTTGGGGTGTCTGTGTGGTTAAGCTTGGTCTGTGAAGAGCTGGTGCTTGGTCACCACATTAACGCTCGTCCCCGCCGTCAGGCCGCTCGCTCCACGGTCAGGTCTCCTCGCTGTGTTTGATTACACGAGTGGTTTCAGGTGTGCAATCATCCAATCGCCTGCAGCAGCCGCCGCTCGTCCACCCGTTCAACCACACCGTAGAGTCACTCACTTCAGTGTAACGCTCGTTGATGAGCTCTTTGCTCTTCCTGCTTACCTAACGTGGTTCTGTCACCTTCAATAATGTTATTCCACTCCATCGGTCTCTTCAGCTCTGCCTCCTGTTATTATATTTAACTTCTCTGCTGTTTTTATATTTTTTAAATATTGATTATTGAAATGTGTTTTAATCCTTTGGTTTATTCTACAGACGAGATGCCGGCTGGGTTTCTTGTCTTATTTCTGCTTCTTTGTCCTTTTCCCCACCTTTGTGTTCACCTTCCCTTGTATCTCTCTTCTTCTCTTCCAAAGATCTTCTAATCACACAGGGTGTGTAAGATTTTCTCTGTATTAAAGTCTGTTTTTACCTCCTCTGTCAGTACTTCAGAGAATGTGAATGTGTGACTGTGAAGGTGTGGAGAAGTAAAAATGAGCGTGGCAGCTTTAAATGGCAACAAAGTGCCGTAGAGACTTCCACACTAAGCTGAAATGACACAAGTGCAAACACAATCAAAGCCATTATTATGAATTGATTCATTTGAATGTTAAATATCTTGGTCCTGTTTTTTTTTAATAAACCTGATATCTTAGTTTTTGATGTTTCATTTAAATTTACAAAGTTAGGAAAGCCTGACGTTTCCAGTCTCTTCCTCACAAATACAGATTATTGATTAAAATAAAGTACTGGGCAGCTGCTCGGTGTCTGCAGGCAGCTCTTTCACTGGCTGCTTTCAGGCCAGGCTGTGTCTGCGATTCTGACCGTCGCTGTGGCTTCAGCCCATTCTAGCCGTGACACGCTGGGCTTTGATGGGTGCAGCGTCGATGACACGCGGCAAGTTTGTGTCACACATCAGCCTTTAAAACGAGTCGTGAGCAACACGACGGGACCAGAACACCGACGTGTGGATCGGAGGGAATGTGCAGTATTCTCCAAGGACGCACGGAAGTAATCCTTCCACGCTTGTTGTGGTATTTGGGGGTTTGAGTGCTCAGGTGAATACCCGAGTCAGGTGACCTCCTCCACCCGATAGACAGGCTCAGCCAATTGTCATCCACTTCAAACACATTAAGACTAAGATTACAGAGGCGTAGCTTTCAGGAAGCTCCACAGTGTAGTAGTTTACACATTCACCTGACAATGAGCGACCCCTGGTTTGACCCCTCCGGAGCTGTTGGGAAGGGCCTCCAAAGTAAACAGATGGAGGTTTGGTGCTGGAAGCTGTTTCATCAACTTTAATTTGAAGAACTGCTCAAACAAAGGCCCCACTGATACCCACCAGACAGAACTGGTAACACAAATACATGACATGTCTGTCTGTGTGCCATGAAAGTACAAATTAGTGCACAAAATATCACCAGGCTCAAATATCTACTTGTCACAAAGGCAGGACAGGAAGTGGGTACATCTCTGATGGAGGTAGATACGCCGATAAGTTAAATGCAGGTTTCAGGTGTGGTTAGCGTTGTGTGAGAGTGGAGTTTAACCCAAAGTTTCACCTTTTGTTACCTGAAGCGAGTGGTGCTGAAACCAAACCAGGGTTTTTAAAAGCAAGTACAACTGAAGCGAGGTGAGAACTGCTCAGCGAGCCTGGTGGAGAACAATGTCTGTACCCTCCATCTCTCTGGGCGGACGGCTGCCATCCAGAGAGCTGACGGTGTTCAAAGTGAAAGTGCCACCGGTGCAGAAGACGGGGCTGTGGGGTGGCCTTTGAGCACTGGGCCAGTCTGGGTCTGTTATTAGCGCAGCGCTGTGATCTGCATTACCTCGCTAACGTCCTGTACGTGCACACATGAGGTCAGGGTGAGGAGCGGCGCGCCGACAGGCTGCTCTGTATCCTGTGACCTACTGCTTACTGTGACCCAGCGTCTGTGTCTGCAGCCCTGCAGCCGCGGCGCAGTGACTGGCAGAGCGATCGCTAAGCCCTGTCTGTCTCCGTCGCTCTCCGGGTTAGAGCGGGCTAAGCTTTTCTTCCTCTCATTAAAAGGCATACGGGTAATCGCCCCTAAGCAGCAGCTGGCTAACGCCTAATACCCAACAACAAAGATCAGCCACGACGCTACGATCGGTGGCCGTCTGGGTTTAAGAAAGAGCAGTGGGGCAAACCGAGGGCCCGAGCGGTGGCATTTTATTTCCTCGAACCTTCAAAAAGCTTAGAGAGAATTTTACAGAAGAATGAACACGAGCAGAGAGGGAAATGTAGATAAACGCAGCTGCAAGAAGTGTTGCTCTGGGTCATTTCTCTACAACGAACAGAGTGGAGTCTTCAGAGCGGGGAGGGCTTCACGTTTCTGGAATGCTCTCCACATATCAGGGTTAGGTGCAGCCAGCAGCAACGCAGGCCTTTTATTCAAACACAACAGCTCAGATTAGCCACAAACAGATAAATACTTGTTCTGCAGATCCAGAAAGGAAGGGATGGTGTAAGAGACATTTGATAAATCCCGCACGGTGCACATGTGCTCCACTCGAAATCGGAAACGTGCACATGTACAGATGAAGTCGAGGATTTTATTGTATGCAGAAAAGAAGAAAATCGGGGCTGAGATGAATGGCGAGGGGGAAGCTGGGGTGTCAAATATCAACAAGAGGATCCCATCGCATCTCCTCCTCCGGCTCCTCCTCATTAGCATTGGCATTGTGCTCCTGGAGTGAGGTGACAAAGCAAAATGCTTCTGGTCTCAACGGTTTTTGAATCGGCTTGAAATCCCCTTTGTGTCGGTCAAAGGCCCCCTGACCGAACAGCCCCCACCCACCGGGCCACCGCCTCCACCATCCTCCAGCCTCTCCCACCTCATCACCCGGCACTGCTCTCAACCTTTCAGCTTCAGGATGCCGCGCTCAACCGAAGAAAGAGGCAGGAGTCAAAAAACGCTCCAACGTGTGGCCGTCTCATCTCATGTTACCAAATACAGTTTTTATACTGGAGTTTATTTAAAAAGGAGAAAAAACGAAGCACGCAAATAATTAATATTCAGAGAACACAGTTGAGTTTTATTTAACAAGTGTCAGCGTGCACCAGTGTAACATCATGCTGTAAAATGGTACTGCGACAGGCGGGTTCAGGTCTCTGATGCTGTTTGACAGACTGCTTATAGCTTCACCTCTGTCAGCCTACAGTATTTGATCTGTTTGGAGACACATGCTGACGTAGCGCAGGGCAGATGAGATGAGTCCACACAGGGCCGAGCGACATCCCCACCCTCACAGACACATCTGCTAATTAGAAATAAGTCTTACTCTCTCGGGTTAAAGGAGAAAGCCAGAGAGCGCCGCTCCATGAAGTACCCAAGAGGACCCCCGGACCCTCACAGTACTCATACCTGCACGCACTGAGTCTATGTCCAAGCTGCAACAATGGAAACTCAAATAGAGGCTAAAGCTGTGCACAGTGTCGTCGTCATGTTTTTAACCATCATTAGTAAACTCAGGCAAAAACTGATGAGTGCCGAAAACTCCTGTTATAATCAGGTCACCCGTGGCTCAAATGCTACGATTACCAAACACAGTAACACCAGTGACCTTCCATAGGGGGTGCTCTCGAGCTCATAGAGATCTCAGAACTAAACCACGATTGTGTTTTTGATAGAAAAGAGAGAACAGACATAATTCTATTTTCACATGTTCCTTTGTTTCAGGTTTTTATTGTGGTAAAATACCTTTCTGTGAGTATTATGGACCAAAAAACTTTGTTTTTCTACAGTATCTTCCATTTTTATTTGAGGCATCAGAGGCGAAATCAGCTTCACTGTAAGGATGTTTTTATTTCAGTTCAGTCACATTATTGATGACTAAAATAAAATGTGCATTTTTTTTTTTTTGTCAAGAAGCAGATGGAAATAAGTATTTTAGCTCTTTAGCTCTATTCACCACAAAACAATGAGGATTAGCAAGTGCCCTCTCCCCCCTGCTGTGACCCGGCAGAACTGCAGCCAGTTACTGCACAATGTGGATAAAGAGGAAGTGGAACGGGTCAGAATCACAGGGAAAGCACAACGATGTTGGCTGTGCACATAAAAAAATTATATTTCAACCACGTAAACAAACAGATAACACACACACATGTTGAGTATTCATATCTTGTGGGGACATCTAAGTGACATAATGCTTTCCCTGGCCCCTTACCCTAACAGTAACCATCAAAATGTATGCCTAACCCTGACCCTAAACCTAAACCTAACTCAACTGTAACCCCGTCACTAAAACCCCATGTTGAGTCTCAAAAATGCCTTTAAACTTATGGGGACCAGGATTTTGGTCTCCATAAGAATTGTTGGCCCCCTCATGTATAGTAATCTTCTAATTTTGGTCCCCACAAATATAAGAATATATGCTCACTCACACGCA
>VUQR01007461.1:2326-17480 GCA_015108515.1 Hemichromis elongatus | reverse complement strand
GGGGGGGGGCACGGCTGGGAAACGTGGAGGGCGTCCGGCCAAGCAGGACTCAGGCCTGACAGATACTGCAGCTCGAGGTCAGAAACCACGCGAGGGAGGGAGAGCGACTACATATCCTACATATATATGTATAGAATCAATTTCCACAAGTTGAAAGTTTTAAATGACATTACTACAGATTGAAGTATTTTATTCTTTTTTGACTTGAAAGATTATATTTCTTATTGCAAAGATGTTTACAGATATTTTAATTTAAGTTCAGTGAACTTTTTTGTAGCTGGGTTGAAATATTGTTCATTTTTTTAGTACGGCCTTACGGCATTTGATCACTGTATTATTTTAATATCACACGACTGTGGGAGGAAATCCGAGTCCGCAAAAATGTGTATTTGACAGTATTCTGTTGGGATGGAGTTTTTATAGGTTCAGCAAAAAAAAAAAAAGTCTTTTAAATCTGCTTCACCCAGCATATTTTTTATTCCGTAATATAAAGCATATTTTATTCTATATTATTATGAAACATTGAAATGTACAAAACTTAGTAAGTTGAACACAAAGAAACCGTTTATGCTTTCTAAAATTTGTATGAATTAGATTCCAGTGGGAATTACAGGCTTCTGTTGCACCACTATAGTTTTAGTATTTCTATTTTAATACATTTGTTTACCACTTGTTTATGTATATGTAGGTGAAGTTACTTGAGCGTAAATGTACTTTATTGAGCAAAGTTTAAGAACAAAGTATATTTTATTTTATGATAAAGGGCCTTTAACCTCATGGTCAAATACTAATATTATATTTGCTGAGACAAGATTTGAAAATGTATCAAGAGTTTTATTTTTCTGACATTTAAAGTTATACATGATAAAAAAAAAGTAATGGTGCTACTTCATGTTTTTTTAAGTATTTCTATATAAGTCCAATAAAAATAGTACATGGATGTTGGCGTCTGCTTCTCGTCCTTCACGCGTCGATTGGCGCAGTCGTAATAGTTTTCCGAACGGCCGACCTCTCTCTGCTCCCTGATGGAGGCTTGGAGGTGGCGGGATTATCGCCGCAGCGTAATTATGGAGGATATGCTTTGACAGTGGGCCCCGGCCTGCCTTATCGCTAATTAGAAGAGCTATGCGACCTGTTCTTATGCAGATCTACTGCTGCACAGACCGTAATCTGGCTCCTGTGGGCTCTGGTGGACTAATGAAGCCGGACAAGAGTCCTGAAAAAATTAGGTGGTCGCAGTTTATAAAACCTTTCACTGGTTAGCCACAAAGCTGTCAGCTTTAATGGTTGTTTAGAAACCTGTTTATTTTAGTTTTAAGCACTTTGGTTTAACTCTAGACTTTACAATATACTTGCT
This sequence comes from Hemichromis elongatus, assembly GCA_015108515.1. Taxonomy (NCBI): domain Eukaryota; kingdom Metazoa; phylum Chordata; class Actinopteri; order Cichliformes; family Cichlidae; genus Hemichromis; species Hemichromis elongatus. Next base: position 16,123 of record VUQR01007461.1, on the reverse strand, counting down.
TACTAACCTGGAAAAAAAGGCCAGAAAATTCAAATTTTTTAAAGAAATTTAATACAAGTTTGTTCATATGTGAGTTTTATTTGACATCATTTTGCTACATCGGGTATTTTTGTAAAATTTAAAGCTTAAAAATTAAAGCTGTAATTTATTACAATTTTTTCAGGGCAGAAGGACTGATGATGTAGAGCAGGGGTCCCCAATCCCAGGCCTCGAGGGCCCTTGTCCCGGCAGGTTTTAGATCTCACCCTGGGTCAACACACCTGAATCACATGATTTGTTCATTACCGGGCCTCTGGAGAAGCTCAAGACACGTAGAGAAGTTAATTTAACTATTTAAATCAGCTGTGCTGGATCAAGGACACATCTAAAACCTGCAGGGACAAGGGCCCTCGAGGACTGGGATTGGGGACCCCTGATGTAGAAACCTTAAAAACTCATCTTAAATAAGATGCACTTGGTGTTACAGCGTTACCTGGCAGCTAATCACCTACAAATCGAATGTGAGTCACTGAAGACAAAAAACATCTACAAAATGTTCTTACTTCAGATCTTTTCCACTTCTCTGTCATTTTAAAGTTCAAACAAAACTAAGGATTTTTAAATTCACAGACAGGAAACTGCTAATGAACCCTGATCAATCAGCTGATTGAGACAAAATAGTGACTTTCAGCAAAGCGTTGAGCAGGTGTGTGGTCGGATCTGTGCTGATTCGTGGCTTCATTTATTTAAACATTTTGTAAAACTGGGAAAAAGGCGGAGAAATGAAACTCACGAATCTGTGAGCGGCCCCGGGTTCTTTATGCATCCGTGGTCGTTTGCTTTAGTTTCTTACTGGTTTAATGATGTGCTGAAAAAAGGCACACTACAACAGTCAGTGTTTTACTTCACAAATCAATAAGAGTGTTTTAAAAAATTGTTTCTAAGAGGTGTCCAAGAACTGTCACAGCCAGATACAAAAGAGGGAAAAAACACAAATCGTTGTCGCTTGGAGGCCGGGCGATGTCAAAGTAAATTATTAATCTGCTGCTGGGATAATCATTTCTTCCATTAAAACTGGTTCTAATTACACATTAACCAACAGGCAGGCAGCCTGGGGGGAGGGTGGAAATAAAGTCTGGTCCTGGGACAGCGCCAGGAGGAAGAAGCACTAACAGCAAGCTCCAGAAACCGGTCCAAACGCCCCGCCTCGGTCCAAAGAGCTCCACGGACGCACGCGGGCTGAGGTCGCGTCCTCGTGCGACAGCGGTTCAGACGCACGTCTCTGACGCAGCTGGAGAAGGATTTTTCATGTGCCGGTTTTCATTTAATACAGCAGTATTTGACAGACACTCCATGTGCTCAGACTTCTTTTATCAGGTGTCAGTTTTATGAATATTAATTTTTTAAACGCCATTTAGATTTAAATAGCTGTAAATTCTCTCTGGTTCACAGCTTGTTTGAATAACAGACCAGGTCAGGAGTTCGAGGATAAATCATTTTGAGTATCTGAGAGTAGTCTCATCTTCTCACGAGTATCCTTCTCTTCTTAGAGGTGAATTTTCTTTATTTATCTCCAACTGATAGAAGATATTATTAAGGAAAATTCTTTTACACAAACTTCCCCTTGCTATAAAGTCTCAGGAGGTCCAGTAAACGGGGACGTCACATCTCTGACAGGTGACCGTTTTCCAGCCAAGAAACCCTCAGGTCACTCTGTCAGCCATCTGCCCACAACTCAATAACTCATCTGGAGTCATGTAGCATCAAGTGCATCGTCTTCATATAACACACAGTCAGTATAAAGAAGGTGGTAAATATGAAGCAATCCTAGAATGAGGTCTCTCCGATCACGGCTCATTCCAAGCAGCCGAAGCACGAATGTTTGACTCTCTGATTTAGTCGCGCTGCAGCGGCTACTTCGGCTACACTGTGTTGAGATGTTGCTTGTTGTGGATGTGCAGTGGGGTTTCTCCTGTTTGTGTGGTTGGTGTTAGGGCTGGGCGATATGGCCTAAAATCCATATCACAGTATAATCTGAAGCATATGCGGTAACGATATATATCGCGATATATTATTTTCTTTTGTTTATCGCGCCTTATGTATGAATTCTAGTTGTGCTTGACCTTAAAATGATTTTATGTGGTACACGGCGCTCAAAAATCTGGCAAAACATGTTTTAGTAGGACTTTGGTAAGCTACGAAGCCGCACCGCTTGATGGATTGTTGGAGCATTAGTTAGGAGCCTCGCGAAGTAATCTGGGTCCAGAACTCCGTCTGCTTCAGGTCCCAAAGTCAGACGAACACTGCAGCATCACTGAGAGTTAAAAACTGTCTGAATTCTTACATCTTTAATAAAATGATCAGCGTTGCTGCTTTACCAGGTGGAACAATGAAGTTTAACATCCAAGAAAACAGAATTTATTAGATTTAATGGCTTTAGCTGTTAGCAGGAAGTTAGCTCGCTAGTTTCCACCTAAACATGAACAAATGTCTGATTTCTTTGCAATCAGGTGTGTTGGTCCCATTGCTACAGGTCTATAAACTCCAGCACCTGGCAGCAGTGCACCTTTAAAAACACCTGTGAAAGACCAGGTCGGTCTGAAGGAGGCGCTGCCTGGAGATCTTTTATAACTTCTCGTATGACTCTGTTAAAAAATAAAGGTGACTGAGGCGTGTGTGGCTTGAGATTCGTGGTGCTTTGACTTTTGCTGTCATTGTAACAGTGTGGTTGTATTTATGTGATACTTTCCACAAACACAAAGAACATTTCTGAACAGATAGTAAATGCTGCCAAATAAGTAATGATGCATGTTATAAAAATGAAGAATTGCATCACAGCGAGGCCTCCTTAACCTTAATGCTCCTTAGCGGGCATGCTCCAATTTGAATAACTATTTTTAAATCCCGGTGAAACTGCAACAAAATTAAGCTAGCACAATCATTTTTTTTTTCCTATGAAACTGCAGGATTTGTACTTACATAACACGCGTTCAGCTTGACCTGGTTTCCTTCCACAGATGGCTTTGCAAAGATTGCTGCAACAACAAAGAACATTATAATTCGGAATAACGCCGATCAGCACGAACTATCGCATATCCGGTGTTACCTGCAAAAACCGGAAGTGACCTTATTTTTTGTGGGAAACTTAGTTTTTTCTATCTTATGTCCTTTCTGTAGAGTTCCTGGGAGGCGTAGAAGTTTAGCTTTTGGAAATAGTTTATTTAATGCAAATTATGCACAATAATATTGATTTTTGTTTGTCCTGCAGTTTATAAAAATTGGCGTATCTCAAAAATGAATCTATGAAGACACACAAAATAAATGTCCTGTGGTTTTAAACTATTTTGTGCAATTTTTTTTGCATTTACAGTTTTGAGGGATAAATCTCTGAAACTACAACTATGTGTTAAGTATATGTAAGTAGTATGGACTAATTGCATAAAGGTTATTAATATTTGCAACGGTTGTATTGATGTATAGCAATTGAAATGCTCCATATGTCACTACAACATGTAGAAATATAAAGATCAGCCCTGGCGGACTTGGTTCTATGGTGGGCTTTGAAAGGCTAGCGTCCATATTTCCATAGTTGCACAAAACTGATGCCATAACTGACCAAAGGACCTGACCTTAACCTCAGCTGATTTTGATTTGACACGATCGTTTCCACGTTAGCGTAACGTTCTTCTTCTTCTTCCTCAGGTCAAAGTAGGTCTGCTTCATAAATGCAATCGCACCAGTAAATCACTGCCAACTGTTTGGCTGCTATTTTGTTCCACGGTGAGAGGAAGTGGACTTTGCAGAGATCGCAGGGAAACGTTGTGAAACTGTTTCTGAGAACCCAGCAGAGGATCGGGCTTCCTGCTGCCTGAGAGCTTCTAAGTAATGTCATTGTGGTCGGGAAGTTTTTGTGCCGGAGTGTAAGTTTCTACTGTGGAGGCAAAAAGCCAAGCACTCTCAGCGAGCATCCACATTGGTCCATCCTTTAATAACACCCTGAACGTGAAAGCAAAGCGTGACACATGAATTCCAGTGTTTCGGTCAGAACCTGCATGTAGGTCATTTGTCCACGCCCTGATTTAATTTTAACTGCAATCTGGTGCAAGTGCGAGAAGGTGACGACATTTATGAAAACGAGCCTCGCTCGGGATCGACAGCTCCTGCTCTCTGCCTACGCCTCCCCTCCCCCCACCTCCTTCCCCCGTGCCGAAGTGCATCCTCGAGTCATGCGGTCCTGCTGGAAACACTGACGCTTAAACACACGCTTCGCTGCTAGATAGTAAATGCGGACAGAGTCGGCTCTAATGATAAGTTTAAAATGGAAACATCCAACACGGGCCCGCAGAAACTGGCCCCATAAACCATATTATTAGGAAGCAATCTCACGGCTGCGGAAAAGAGCTGACAAGTGTTTTTAGTCAAATGTGCAACACATGGAGTTCACAAAGTGCTTCTGTGGTTGCAGATTCAGTAAAAGAAGACCCGTGTTTCTGCAGGCCAAGAGAAAAAAAATCAGTTTTCCTTTCATCAGTATTTTTATTTGAAAGCATTTTTTACTCCAGAAGATTTAAACACTTCGGATGTTTGGAGGGATAAAAGTATGTCTGATCCGATTTAAACCAAACCTGCTCTGCTCATTTCCAGCTCCGTGGTGTTATCCTCATGCTCCTATTAGAGCAGCTTTGCATGATTTAGAGCTCAAAATGATCCTTCTTTGTCTCATGCTGTACTCCTCAGTCCATCCTCGGCCTGAAATAAGAAGCAGTAGCTCCTCCCCCTTCATGTCCACTCTCAATTTAAGATAGCTTTCTTCTGATTGGACAGATTTGGCAATGAGAGTATAATAAAAACCACCGCAGCCAGTCAGACTGGAGAAGCAAAATCAAGAAAATCAAGTTTTCTTTGACTTGTGAGAAGTGAGCTAAATGACTTGAAAGCAGAAACTTTGATGACTCTGCATTTCACCTCAAAGCACAACACAGCTGTAAAGGCTTAGCGGTCATAAACAGCATGCCAGCTGTCCACCCACCACAAGCCTCCGCTGGTCAGTCGCTCTGGGTTCTGGTCCTTTGCGACTCTAATCGGACCGTCATTTCTAAAATGACCATTCAGACCATAAAAACATCAGGAAAGTGTTCGCTGAGGTCAGAGGTCAGGTGAGCATTGAGCTCGAGTTTGACGACCACCTGCTGGCCATTGTAGAGAATTCAGTTTTGAGGAAATTCACTTTAGAGACCAAAAAGTAATAATTTTATATACACGTTGCCTGTAAATGAAGAACATATGAAGATATTCTCTTTTTGTCTCGCATATTTGAACTAACATATTAATGTTTTAAAAAACAGTCAGAAACTCTGTTTTACTGTGACGAGTCGAGCGTGGACCGTTTTGCCCTTTGCTGTTTTGACCTCCGCGCTCTCATCCAAATATGGCCGCTTCTGCCTCCAAGAAACCAGCATTGAGGTGGTCGAAACTACGCCGTCTGGATGCCTGCGTCCATCTGAAATAAAACCTAATCATCTGAATTTTCTCTGTCGTACGGTTTCTGCACTGTTTGTGTAATAATTATGTATTTACAGTGAGATGTCCCTGAGCTGCGCTCACTTCGTTGTGGCTGTTGCGCCTCGTTAAGCTTGTGTGCAAAAAGTCCGTTTTTCATACTGGTTTGAGCTGGTTTGGTAGCATCACTGGGTCCGAGACGTTTACTGCAGAAACATCCCAGAACACAGTCACATTGTTTTGTGGCGTGCCACAGGTAAGAATCTCCGATAAGATGTTTAATTGGAGCAAATTTTTACTTTGAATTTTCTTCGGTTCCTGCGACTCTGTAGATCTTCGTGTGTTCTTCACACCCGTGCAGATGAGTCACCCCTTTGAATAATGCTGAGCAGAAACAGCTCATCGGCACTGCACACTCAGGGCCAATATTCCATCGCTTCAGTTTTATTTCTAAAGCTCAGAATCACATCACAAATCATCTCAGGGCACTTCACATGTTGAGGTCATTACCTTCCAGAGAAGCGAGACGGTTCCCCCTGAACCTCTCACCTTTTCTGCACCGTCTACGAAACACCGAGCCGTTGTGTTGTATTTAGGTTGTAAACCAAACTGTGGGTGGCACGTGATGCCGTTATCACACCAAGGTATCGCCACCCTGCCCTAAAAACCAATCATTTCACGAGCATCCAGGAGGCTTACTTATTATTTATGTGGAGAGCTGCGGAGCCTCCGTTTATTCGCCTAAAACCTCTAATTTCCTGTAAATAACCAGCAACAGTTTCTACTCTCTCTAAGTCTTTGAATATTTAGCACTTGGAGTCATTAAGTTTGGAGATAATCATGAATATTTTGCTGAAGGTTCTCGGTTTGCCTCAGTCAGCCTTGCCCCAGGTGGAGTTTCCACTTGGCATTTAGAGAATGCACTTCAAACTTCAGCAGCTCTCAGACATTTTTCTCAGCACACTGAAAGGCTCGTGTGGAGTGTAGGTGTAATCCTAATACAATTATAATTCACACGAAAGCTCGTGGACAAACACGTGTATCTGGGATGAAGACAGATCTGGATGTTGTTGATTGATTTAAGGAAAATATCCTTCAAAAAACCCAGTTTATTCCTACGATCATTAATCTGATTAATGCCGTTCCTGCCCACGCACCTTCGCTCGAATGCTGACATCATGCAGCAGCAACACTGACTGCCAGAAGATGAAAGCCCTTTTTTAGCCTTCAAGTGACCGAGTGGTCCTTTCTGTGCGCCTGTGTGATATTTTAATCATCACTTCCCTACCATGAAGTTCTCGGTCTCGGTATTTCCGAGTGATGCAGAAACGATAACGGAAAGTTGTGTTGGTCTCACAGCAGACGTGACCTCTAATCTACTGATTTGTGTTTCCAGACACAATTTTTCAGCTTTTGTGTCCCTGATCACAGTTTTTCATTTATCCATTTTCATGCAGACTAATTCATATCCAACAACAACTCCTAATTCTGAGATCAGAAAGGAATTACCAATTAACCCAACCCCACTAACTGCATGTCTTTGGACTGTGGGAGGAAGCTGGAGTACCCGGAGAGAACCCACAGAAACACAGGGAGAACGAGTCCACATGGAAAGGGCCCGGCCAGGTGGTGGATTCAAACCCAGGACCTGGACAGAACCACCGTGCTGCTTTAGTTAGTTTTACTAAAATATGGTTATATGGGCTGAAAAAAGGCTGCTGCTTCTTTTAAAGATGGATTTTCTTGCTTGCTTGGTGGCATTTGCACACTTTATTTGGACGTACGTGCTGCAGACATGATAATAATTACAAAATCACGATGACTGTCATGGAAAATCCTGACAGTCGTGTCCACACATTAGGAAAATCAGAGTGTTTTTGTGACTATTTAACATTTTGCTGCGACAGCTTCCTGTATTGAAATATGTGCATGTTTTTTTTCTTAAATAATTTGATTTTATTATAATTTCTGACACTAGTTTACTACATTGTGATGTTTTTTTTTAAAACATGAACTCGAGCACTTAAATTTATCTGACACGTTTTAATGAGTCCAGGCATTCGTTTACAAATGTCCACGTGCCATTATTTTGGAGTTGCCGTTTCCTCGAATATACGTGAAGACATCACCAGCAAAGAGCGCCATCCATGTATCGACTCCAGCAGCTCTGACAGAACAGCAATATTCGACGCCCCGGGAGTGCGAACGAGCTGTGCCACCAGCTCAGGTTATTACATCTGTACCTCCACATTACAGCAAGTGAAGTGTGTTAAAATCCTAATTAGCGACAATGACAATCTCCATTTTGTGTTCACTGATGTGAGCACCTGTAAGCTGTAACCACGGGAGCCTCTCGTAATTAGCTTCTATTTCCCCTTAAGAAAGCAACGAGCCTTGAATGCACACCCACATCCAAAAGCCCAAACTGAAAAACCATCTTCTTCGTTTTTTTTAAACCGCAAACATAAACAAAAGAAAGCAATAAGTTTGATATCCAGAACGTCACCCCGAGCACGTCAGATGTGCAGGAGCAGGTGATGACTGTTCTTCTGCCATGGAGGAGACACTCGGTACAAGGACGTCTGAGACAAGTTGCCTGCACGATTTGCTGCCCTTCCTAGTTGGGATAAAACAAAAGTAGGTGTTTCACACGTCCATGAGTGACAGCAGCCTCCTCTAAGGCCTAGTCCACACGTAGCCGGGGTTTTTCAAAATCGGATATCCGCCCCTGAAAAAACTTGCGTCCACACCACCTCGTTTTAAAAAAAAACTCCATCTACACGTAACCGCATAAGGGCGTTGTAAAGCACATTAATTGACATGCCAGACCTGTAGGTGGCGGTAGTTCCCCGTATCCTATAAAGTCAGGTTAACTTTTTGCCTTCCTGCTTACGTTCAACAAAACATGAAACATGTAAAAACAAACAAGCAAAAAGCGCTTGGACGACTGATAACGCGAGCGCAGCTCTGAGGACATCCATGCTGTAGTGCAAACACAGAAAAAGTAACTATTGTGTTACTTTAAAAAAAAAAAAAGTTTAACCCTCTGGGGTACAGAGTATATCACTTTGATGTGACCTACATTCATCTTTACAAACTGTTTACTTTGCCTTGTTTGGTCTCATTCTTTTCAGCACAACCTCACATGTCTGAATTTAAGGTGATGTTTTTATTTTGATTTACTCTATGAACACAACTGATCTAAAATCAGACAAAAAACATCAAATCTGAGTAGAAAAGTAATATTTTTACTGTAACAACCACAAACATGTTTATTGAATCATATCTCATAACTTTATATATAAATTGCCAATTTTAAAATCCGATACACAAAATTTTCAAACAAAGTTATTTGCAGCCATTTACCTTTTATCTTGTTTTTTTATAACCATTTCAATTTACAGAACAATTATTTGTGCCACTCCAAAAAATAATCATTTCCATCCACTATAAACATCACAAGCCTGATACCTGCAGGTCTGACAGCAGGAGGTGTATCACTGCTCCTGTTTCTACCTGGAGACGGTGTTTACACTGTAATCTGGCTTTTGGTGGGTTTGTAGCAGCACCTGCACCATTCAGCTTCATGGCTCTGATACACAACACAGAACTATCCACTACACAAGACAACACACTAACTACACACTCCAAACACGCTAAACGTCACAAATCTCTCGCATCTCAAAACTCGCTCTTTTTTCCTCTCTCTCACCGTCACTCCTAAAACTTCCTCCTCTTCCTAAACAACCAAATGTCACGTGTCCATATCATGTTCTGATTGGTCGACATTGTACATGTCCCCACCAACACCAAAGGGCTGTTTGTTGTTAATAAGCAGACAGTGCTAGCTAGCGCTGTCCTTATGTGATGAAAGTATTGAGGTAAAAACACGGCGTATATATTGTTTATCATGACTCTGGTTTTACGTGGCCTCTCAGCACCATTTAAAAACTGTGAAAGCGGTCATGTGATCGTCTTACCACGACTACTTTATCCCTCCTCAGTCAAACAGCAGCACTCCTGTGATTGTTTTGCCCCCTTAGCTTCAGGTGTTGTGCTACACAGTGATCGCCGTCCGCGGGAGCGCGCGGCTGCTTAAAGCTGTAGCGTGCAGATTAGACGCTACTTCAGTGCTACTGATGTGATGATGATGTGTGTTTGTACCTCAGTTCTGTAGACGAGCTGCAGGGTGGCGTCATCGTTCAGTCTGTGGATCTCCAGGAATGGATCCGATTTACTGAAGAAGTCCTAAAAAAGTACAAACAAAGAGACACAGTCAGGACAGCCTGATTGTCACGTCTTTGGCTTTATATCAAGGGTCTCAGACGCCGGTCCTCGAGGGCCGCTGTCCTGAAACTTACAACACACCTGAATAAAATTAGTAGGTCAATAACAAGACTCTATAGAACCTGACTGCATGCTGAGGCGCCAACCTCTAACCCTCTTCCAGTAAATGTAAGTGTTTGGAAAAATGTGCTTCTTAAAGTACTTGTATTGCACCCTGTTCATCAACGGTTGAGCTGCTATCACATGAATCAAATGGCTGAGCTGCCTCCTCAGCATGCAGGCAGGTTCTATAGAGTCTCGTTAACGACCTACTGGTCGTATTCAGGTGTGTTGAAGCAGGGACACATGGAGACGTTTCAGGACAGCGGCCCTCGAGCACCTGAGTTTGAGACCCCTGCTTTAAAAGAAGTGTAGCGGCTTTCTGCAGCGCCCCCTGGTGTTTGTACACAGTTTGTTTCCAAACCAACATAGACTGGATATAAAAGATGGCCTTTGCCACCAGATGGTTTGTGGACATTTTGGGGCCTTGAGTTTAGAGCTGATAGTGAGCAAGCTGAATCCACGGTCATGGATCAGAAACCGATAGCTGCACATTATCTGTCTAATGTAGTTACATTAAAATGCTCCAAAGCACAACAGCAGTCCAGAGGTCTTAGTGTCAGGATCCATCCATCAGTTAAAGAGGCCACACCCACAATAATAAACGGGTAAGTTATAAAACTCTGATTTGGTTTTAGTGAAGTTTTTGTGATATTAGACGTTTTTCGTTCTTGTTTTCACTTCTAAGGTTTTGTTCTAGTGATGAGGTTCAGTTTTACCCCTATTATTTTGATTAGTAGTAGTATTGGTAGTAGTTATAGTACTAGAAGCAGTAGTTTGTGTTGTGATTTTATGGTTGTTCTAGCTCTCCTAGTGTTTCTCTGTCTCTAGCTTCTGTTTTCTGCCTTTGTGTTTGGTGTGCAGTTGGCTTCCTCTGATGTCCCGTTTTGGTTTTGACTTGCTTTATGTCCTTACACTGATTACTTTCCCCTGTTTAAAAAGCCTTGTGTTTCCAATCCTCAGTGAGTCCTCGGTGAGTATACATAGCCCTGACTCCTTTGTCTGTTTTCCTTGGGGGAGTTTCTGTCTTCTGGATTTCTTCACTTTTATTGACATCTCCAGACTTTGGTTATCAGTCATGTTTTTAGTTTGCAGTTACACATGTGTGACATTAGCAGTTGGGAGGTGCTTTTAGGTTTATAGAAACACTTTAAAATCTGATGGTTTTGCATTATGAATGTAACTGCTGAGTAATGTTTTCATTCAATAAGTACAGAAAGCTTCAGTGGGAAACACTCTGAGGGCTTGTGATGTTCACCTTCTAATCCTGACCCTGTCGTTGTGATCATGACTTCAGTGGTGCTGTGGCTGCTCTTTGTGGCGTGGTTCCCATCATGCCTGAGACTGCTGCAGTGATTAATGACTCCCACTCATGTTCACGTTAGCCCTGTGAGGTCTGAGTACTGGTCACCCACACACAATGCTATCAGGCTGTGTCACTTCTCATTAATGGAAGTTATTCAAAATGTCGTCTTCCTGTGACCGTGTGGTGTATGGGGCACACATACTATAACTACATCAAGTACGCTTAGCTTTCAAAACCTCTGTTTGTATTAAACTAAACTCTGTTGTAGTATTTATTTTATGTACTTTGAAACACTACAGCTATGCCTGTGTAAATGTTCTGCATACTGCTAAAAAAAGAAGCCAAAACCTGCAGTTCCTCTAATGTCCACCTGAGGCTCCAGCACTGAGTTGGTCCCCATAGTGCTCCATGTTAAAAAGTCCAAATAACAGCAAAAATAAACGGTCTGTTACATTTATGGAGACTTTTTCAATTAATAACAGTTCAGAGAGTGGTGAGGTCCTCCAACTAGATAGTTCAGTCACTTGATTAGGAAGGTTTCCCAGCGCAGGCAGGTGGAGATGCAGGTGGAGCATCAGCCAGACCTCATCCATCATCATGAGTACCTAAACTGGAGCCTTTTAATGTATCTGACAAATATTATAATTGTTAAATCCTAAAATGTTTTATTTCAGAATTTAATATTATTTAATGATTTTTTTGTCAGTTATTTTGCACTGAGTAGCGTAGCATCTGTGCATTGCAACAATAAACAAAAGCAAGCAAAAGCAGCTTGCAAATCAAGCTAACTAGCATTAGATGATGATTTTGCATGTCAGTCCATCGAGGTAACTTCTGACATAAGAGCCGCAGCCAAAACACTTAACAAAAAATAAACCAAAGAAACAAATGAATTAAAAGGTGGCATTCATTGTATTGTTGGATAAAATGGAGAGAAAGAGATTTTTACTGGGGGAGAGAAAGTGATCAGGAGGTAACTGGGGGGGTCCTGGAGTGACAGGTGCAGTTTTTACCTTATCATCCAGCTTCCTGGCGCTGAAGGAGAGCTCGATGTAGTCGTCGTTGCCCGTCAGCTCCTCTGCTGTAATCTGAAAACACACAAACACATATTTCCCTTTGATAAGAGCCTCATTATGAAGCCAGGGTGCAGCCATTAACTCAACAACAAACTCTGAATATTCAGATCAGATTCTGTGAGATCAAACGAGCCAGCCTACTCAGGGAGCTCCTCCAAAACAATGAGCAACTTTTAGCATCAAAGTCTGGGAAATGTAAAGAAAAAAGGCTCAAAGTGCTCAGTGAGGCTAATGGGGGAAAGCGAGCGCGCTGCTGCAGATGAAAACGCAGGCCGCGGAGAGTCAGAACAGCAACATTCTGGAGTTTAAATGCCTACAAACACACATGAAAACTTTTACAGGTTAACCTCCTAAGACCCGAACTCTTCTATGGCGTGCATTTTTAATTTCTCTTTGATATTTGGGCACATCGGGACCCGATGAATGTACAAACAAAGAATTACCAGATTTTTTTTTTTTACCTAATTTTTGTTTCTGAGAACAATGAGATGCACATATGAATATATTTGTTTAAAATTTCAATAGAACAGTGTCAGTATAATGTCCTCGTAAGTGGATATCAGCCCAAACGAAGCAAACTATACACCTGCATTACTTCTATTGACCAGCAGGGAGCGACTCAAATGATTGCAAAAACGTCTAAAAGTTTACCGTTTCAATCACTAGTTTCAAACCATTTTCATGTATATAGCAGCGGAGCACATCAACAGTCATTTCAGAATCTAGACCTTCCCCCAATTTTTTTTTCTTACGCCATAATTTCATAGTTTGTCCACCGGAGGGACTCCGGTGCCTCTTTGACTGTGGGTGGAGTCACGTGATGTCATGGTCTCAGGGTTTTGTGGTTATTTTGAATCCTGTTTTCACTGTTGTTTGATTGATGTGGAGTTATTGAGTTTTGGTTTCCATTTTCAGACCTCTCACCCGTCTGAGGAGGAAACTAAGAAGGTCCACACAGGCAGCTTCCATTGTGCTAGCTGCTCTGAAACATCCAGTCAGTGACCATGTTAACCGTCTCTGCTTCGGTCACATAAAAGGGCTGTTTGGCACTCATTTCTCTTCTTCTGCAGAAAAAGGACCATGTGAGCACCGACTACTTCAGTCAGACGCATCATCAGAGGAACGGCTGACATGAACATAAAGACTAAACTGGTAGAAGGCGGCACTCGTCCTGCACACAGTCCAGCCCAGAGTTCATCAGAACTGTCACCTCGAGGTGCTTTGTATTGTAAGGTGAAGACCGTGCCGACACTACATCGCTCACTAACACAGGTTGAAGGTTACGTTTCTACGGTGATGTTTTTCCTGTTTTCCCTTCCTTACTGACCCTCTGCTCCACCGTTGCTGTCGTCACCTGTCTTTACCTGCTGCTGTTCCTGCTGCCGGTGCTTTCTGGTGGATTTTGTGGAAGGATGAAAGTCTTCAGCAATGATCTTAGAGAAGCAGCTGTTGCTGCCCTCCGTTTGGGAACGCTTATAAAGCCATTTCCAAAGAATCTGAAGTTAAGGTGCCAGACGTCTCAGGACATCACAGCAAACTCCCCCGAGGTGT
>VUQR01007458.1:35187-47466 GCA_015108515.1 Hemichromis elongatus | reverse complement strand
ATATATATGGGGGCATGGGGGGCATGGATCTATACTATCTGGTTCCTCAAAATGGGGCATTTGAAATATCAACACAAGCAACACAAAAAGCAGAAGTTTGACAAGTATAGAAGCAGTGTTAATCACATTTTTCTCTCAAGCCTTCATATGGTTTCAGATCTTTGATCTTTAATTTAGAAACCATTAGTCTTAGAGCATGCAGGGCCTTTCGCTGTGCTATCACTTGTGATTTGCTAAAATCACAAACGAAATCACACAACAATAATTCACCCTAACACTAATGGGCTCAGAGACGTACAGAAGTCTTTTATCTGAGATAACAAAGTGCAATTAAACACTATTTGACTCCGGACAGAGAGGTGTTCTCTTCTTTTGAAGTGTGTGCAGCACGAAGGCCAGCGTGTTCTTTTGTTGGCTGCACTGAGCAAACATCCTATATGAACGTGAAAATGGAGCTGGCATAAAGTGATGGACAGTGAGCTCCTGCCAGAAAACTCTGTTCTTTATATTAATTATTAGCCTGCTTTTTTTTTTTATCTGCTTCCCTCTTAGCTTTCTCCACCCTGTCTCTCTTGATCTATTCCCACCTGATTTTAATGCATTTTTTTATGAATTTGACTTTCTCTAACTTAATCTCTCCCCACATGTTTCGAGTGTTGTGTCACACCTCCATCAAGTCTGACCTTTTCATAATGTTTGCCAGAGGCTGCTGTGTTCCTAGCTCTATTACCCTTCACGTTTCCTCTTGCTCGCTCGGTCATGGCATTGACACGAGAGCCTTCACTCGAGATGACAGAGCCTGTTGTCTCCTCTGATTCGTGCTTCTGTTTCTTTCTCATTTCATTTTCTTCTGCAATTTCTGCTGCCTGCCACCTGAAGCTGTGTTCTTTCATCCACACTAATCTGTTTTGATTTTTCCTCTGTTCCCGTATTTTCTCTTCCTCCTTTAAGAGCTTTCAAGAGCACGCTGATATGAAAAAGAAACACATAAAGTCCTAAAATGTTTTGTTTTTCATCTTAAATTTAGGTCAGAAAGACATTCTGAGCTACAATACTTTGTTTGTCAAAAAGTCTGTGGCTGAAGTACTGCAGTCTAACATCCCTGAAATGCCTACAGTTTAGTCCAAATAACAAAAATAAAACATATTTGATGCAAAAAAAATAGAAAGATAATTAAATTAGCAATTCACCGTTTAGAAAACCTGCACTGCTGCAATTCCAGTTGTAGAGAAAGGAGGGAATGTGAAGGAAAAAAAACACCTAGCTATTTTCAGATAACAATGCTTGTATGCAAAACTGTCCTAGGAATGCATTGTTAATAATAATTGGATGCTTTGTTCAGTTTAATTTATTCAGCCCTTATCCAAATACATATTTAGTTACATCTGGACCCTTTCCATCCACCACCTCACCATAACAACCCTCAATAGTACATTAGCACACAGCAAGCAATCACATTTATTTATGCTTCATTGTTGTTGTTGTTTGAATGGGAGGCCTCTAGTAAATTACTCTGGCAATCTTACAGGTAATAAATGTTGTAAACTTCTGAAACTCTGGGACCACTGAAAATATTTTTAGTACAGGTGTAAACATGAGCTGGACGAAACTGATCAGAAGTTGTTTTTTCTGACTTTGTAAGGAAAGAAGGCAAAGGGTTTTGCACACAGTGTAATGCCTTAAGTTTTGTTTTTGTAAATGGCCATGTTTAACAAGTGCATCACCAACACAGTTCAAAATAACAAATCGGTTTAGGTATGGGTGTGTGGTTAAGTCCATGGACATCAGACTATCACTGCTACTATATAATCAATGGGTTTCTTTTATGAAGACTAAAAACAGTTACTATGACACCTGTAAAATAAATGTAATGTAAAGGCAGACTTCTTTCTCTTTACTGGTTCATTCTAATTACTGTCTCTGTATCAGTGAGATTAATATTTTCTCTTTTGGTTAAAAAAAAAAAAAGGTGGCAGAGGTCGCCATTGTTCTAACATCTTTGATACTTAAGGTTGCCTGTTTATAATTTAGTCTGTTTTATATTCAGAGCTGTTAATGTGGTATATTTTTTAACCTGTGTACCGTCACACCTTAGGAAAAACATTGTGTAAGTGGGTTGACAAAGGTTGAGCTTCTCTACAGTCTTTGAGAGTCTGATAAAACAAATTAAACAAAGCAGGTCTGTCTCTGTTAAAGTAGTATTATTGACTTTGCTTAGGAGTCTATGTTTTTGGTTTTTGCGTGTGTGTCATTCTGTCTGTAGACACAATAGCTCACAAAGTTATCAGTGAATTCTGATTAAACTTTGTAAGGGTGTAGCGTGGGGTCACGGTAACGAGCCAATAAAATTTGGTTTACGTCTACCACAGCCTTCAAGGTCAACTTAATGATACTGATAGAAAATTGATAACTCAGCCTTAGAACTTTGAAACTATGGTTCTTACAAGTGTGCTGTGTATTGTTAACATTTAGAAAATACTGTATGAAGATAAAAATATCATACAACATTTGACCTCTGACCTCTCTTTAAAGGTCAAAAGATTGATCTGAAGGTCAAAGTGATATTGAAGTTACTCATGTCTGGCTATTTACAGATGAATACCTATTATCCATTAACTACTCTTACATAATGTTTGTATAATCAAATAAACATGACACCCTTATCTGATTTTTTCCTTGGGGTATGTTTAAAAAGAACAATGCATGTATATGAAAATGAATATTATACCCTCAAAAGTTAATGCTGCCCAGAGATGGAGCCTTGGGGGAGGTTTGCACACTCTCAGTGCTCCTTGTTAATCTTGATGCAGGACATTTTGGAATAATGCAAACATTACTTATTAAAGACACAGTAAAGCATAAAGTGTTTCCCTTTTTGGTTAACCTAGCATACAATATAAGCAGTGGACATCACTCTGTTATAATTTTGTTTGAATTTGGGTTACTCCTACTAATCATGCAGGCATCTCACCAGGAAATAGTTTTTTCCTCCCCTTTAACCTCACATCCCTAATGTAGTTCACTCACTGATCCAAAACGAATCTGCTTGGATCGTTCACTATATCCTCCTCTATATCGCTGTCATTTCCACCTCCTGTTTATCTCTCAGTGGTTTATTATCCTTTTAATGGTTTCTCCATTATCTCTCATCGTAAATACAGCCCCAAACTGCTTTCATCCCCATACAACTGCAGTTTTTTCCCCAAGCAGTCAATCAAGGTATATATTTTTAGTTGTGACCTGTAGTCAGATTAAATCACTCCATCCACGTCGGCTATTACAGGCCGGTGGGCACAGGTTCAAATGTTGAAAAACTGCAGTTGAGTGCATCACAGGGCAAATGTGAGAAAAAAATTTTTGATGATATAGTTGTGGTGCTGTGATGCGGTAAAACACTTTCTTGGCGCTGTGTTATCAAAATGCTGCAGTTATGTAGATTCAATCTACAACCGCAATCATTCTGGCTATCCTATAAGGCCAACTGAAGATACCGTTCAGGTCTTATAAATCAGTGTTTTAATTTCAGCTTTTTATGAGAAGCCATCTTTTACAGTCACAGTGTTCATGGCGTAAAGACTGGTGGTGAATAAAACGTACAATACACACAGGATATCTGTAATCTAACAGACAATGATTGAAACAGCATCTGCCACTCTATAAACTATGTTGCTATGAATATCAATTGATTCAATCTGTTCATTTAAACTCAGTACGTCTTCTTTGTGTCTTGAGGGAGTACATCATTTTGCTTCTGCTTGAAGCAGAAAAGTTGCTGTGAACCACATGTAGGGGTCCTCTGGGAGCAGCATTGTTATATTTTCAGATAAATAATTTTTGGAAAAGATAGGATTTTTGTACTTTGGGGTCCACTAAATGTAGAGCATGATAGACAAGCAATATATGTTACTATGATGAAATGCTTAAGGATATACAGGTTTATTCTGTAGGCAGCACATTACGTTTGATGTGGGGGTAATTATCTTTTTCTTAATTTATCTGTATTTCTGAAACCGGCACAAGCTACACTCATTGACCACCTTATTGAGTACACCTTTTCAGCTGCTTATTAGCTTAAGTTTCACCTAATCAGATGTAGACAGTCAGTGTATTTAGGCCTTGATATGGAGAACTTCAAACCATGCATCACAATATGGAAGAAAGGTGATGTACTTTGAATGTGGCATGGTTGTTGGTGCTAGATGGGCTGGTCAGAGTATTTCAGAACATTTTAACATACTGGGATGCAACCATCTTTAGGATTTATAGAGAATGGTCTGCAAAACACAAACATCCTGTGAGTATCATTTTTCTGAGAGAAAACATATGCCTTGTTGAGGCCAAAGGTCAGAGAACAATGGCTAGACTGCTTTGAGCTGACAGGAAGACAACAGTAACTCAAAAAGGAATTGTTACAACCAAGATAGACAAAAAAGCCTCTCTGAATGCAAATGTTAAACCTTGAAGCAGATGGACTAAAGCAGCTTAAGACCAAATCAGGTGGTGATCTTGTCAGCTAAGAACTGGAAACTGAAGCGGCAATTTGCATGGATAAATTGGACAACAGAAGACTGGACAAACAGTTCCTGTTATGATGAGTCTCAATTTCAGCTGCAAAATTTGGATTGTAGGGACAGGATCTGGTATGAACAATATAATGGTATTCAAACTACTGTTTTGGTGGTATAATAGTGATATAATAGTTTCTTGGCACACTATGGGTCCATCATCACATCACAGCCTACCCGAGTATTGTTGTCCACCTCCATCCATTTATGTGTGTAGCCATCATCAATGGCTGCTTTCAGCAGGATAACATACCAATAGAGCATAGGATGTGGTAGTATAAGAGATTCACAGGATACATCTGTAGTAACTGTGTGACCCTATTATTTATACAGACAAAAATCTCAAAGGAATGTTTCCAATACCTTGTTACTATCAAGGTGTATCTAATAAAGTGGCTAGCTCGGTAAAATATTTAAAATGAAATGTTTAACAAGACAGGGAAAATTTAATAATTGGTATCGTAAGTGATTTTATCAGTTATACACTAGCTACTGTATACATATGGATAAATCGAATAAACAGTCATTATGGTGTTTGTGAAGAAAAGCCTGTCTGAAAAGCTCAAAGAGAGATGAAACAAAAACAAAAAGACCAAAATAAAACAACTCCATAGATACAGCTTAATTAAACACTAATATAAAAATAGACAAGTTCAACACAATAAAGGTTCCCAAAAATACTACAAGTACATAAATCATGTGACATAGACCGCAGACTAAGTAAATCTCATGTCAGGATACATAATAATAACGCTATGATATGTTCAAACATCGACATACCACAAGCACACATGAACAATAATTGTTTTTTTAGTCCCTGCTCCATCCAAATGGAGAATTGATTCGTGGTTTATAGATTTTCATCTTGTTTTAAAGACATAAAGAAACTATGAAGCTATTTTATAAATTTGATGGCGCATTCTTTAAACACCTATGTAATGTACAGCATTATTTCTTTTATCCAAATCCCATTTCATTAGGGATACACTCTCTTTCACACATTAATATAAAGTAGATCATTAGCTTCACACACAGAGAAATACATAAACTGTAAAGGCACTCAGCCACTGAGAGGAAAGCAGGACAAAAGGCAGTATTAACTGAACCTTCAAACAGAACTTCCAGCCAGCAGGAGAGCAGCTGCAACAAAACCTCATCAAAGCAATTCTTTCTAACCATGTCAGCTGCAGAACCCACAGTAGATACCTTCCTGCACACCAGCCCCAAGACAATAATGGTCCTTAAATCTAAAAACCCAAAAATTCCTTCAGATGAGGTGCTCCTCTAAAACTATGTAGAAACGTCAGCGCTCCCACAGATTTATTGCAAGGGTGGATCGGCTTCACACGAGCCCAGTAAAGTTAAACTCACGTAAACGTCTTAAGAAAGCAGAGTTTTCAAACCGTTATTCTTAAGGAGAATATGTCAGCAGGATTTCAGACTGTGGTAATTACTGCCAAATGCACTGCTCTCATAGTAACAGTAAAATTTCTTGATAATCTCCCGCAAGCATGAGATTTCAGCTATTTGAGGTCACCGAAATTTGCAGGGCAAAGCAAGAAAATAAAGTTTAAAAAAAAAAAGTTTTTTATTAAAATGTGACATTTTTTTCTTAACGATGACAAAAGGTTGGGTTTTGTATTAGATGTGCAGCCTGTGCTACTCTAGTCTTAAATACGCCTTTTAAGGCAGGAATAAACTTTTCACAGGGGCATCAACAAGGACTGCTATGGCATAAAATATTTACAGTGTGTCACCAGATTTGCATTAGGTGTTACATAATACATTTCAAAGGGATTCGCAGTACTGAAGGGGTTTCAAACTAACTTCCTGAAACACAACTTCCTTATGTAAATGAGGCTATGAAAAGATATGAGATGCACAGAGGGAGCGGGGGCAGGATTTTGGTATGTATGTCTCTGTGCATGAGGGGATCGGCGAAATCAAGAGAGTATGAATTTCAGAGAAAATGTAATGTAAGAACAAGCGACGGAGAAGCGAGAAGGTGTGTCGGGATGTGCGTGTGTGTTTGTGTGTGATGGAGTTGTTAAGAGAGACAGAGCGAGGGAGAGAAATGAAGTCCTTGGAGATTGTATCAGAAATAGTCTGACTATAACGGAGTTCCTCTTGCACAGGGAGAAGAAACGAGCGCCTGCTATACAGATGCAAAGACAATGCTGACTTTATTTACAGAGATCTGACACAGACCGCAATAATTAGACAGCTCCTTTCCTCAAACCTGCAGGAGGTTCCTCATCGCTGCAGCCTTTAACCGCCCTGAGTGCAGGCTGAAAAGAGGATGATAAATATCTAGGGATGAGTGGCTGGTTTTGAAGAGGCGTTTCAAGCCGTATGAATTGAGCTTATGAGATTTTCGAATTGGAAAAAAAGAGCACAAGTCAGCAAAAAAAAGTCTGCTGCTGGCTATGAAGTACAACTTTGGGAGCTCGTGGATACACTGCTTAATTGTGAAATGATTTCAGATGATTAGCTCAGACTACTTTTGTATGTATGTATGTAATATCCAATATAGATAATCAATTCACTGCTCTACACTGACTTGGCAAGTGTCTTAGCTAACTACAGCAGCTTGCCAATGCAATAGCTTTCTAACAGCTAACTAGACATGGGGTGCTAAAATATTAGTCATAGCCAATATTTGATTATAATTTCAGCTTTGAGTTACATATTGTGGGGTTGACTGTTTTCCCTGGAGTGGGTGTGGTTTGCAGAGTATGTCACATTGGGCAGTCACTGTGGCATGCATATATAGACATATGAACATTCTTGCAGCAGAGCTGTGGCTATTCTCTGAATGCAAGTGTGGAGCCCCTGTGTCTATAGCCAATGTACTCTGCTATTGTATTGCACACATTTTAGTAATATTTCCAACACAGTAATCCCTGGAAATGTATGCCCAAGAAAAGACTGTGAGCAAAAGGTTAACATTGAGGGTGTATTTTTTCTGGTGCAAGAAGGGCAGTTTGTTTGTGTGGGAGGAGTCTATACGGGATACATCCAGCCAAGGCTCTGTGCTTGACCCCGTGGTTGCCCACAATGCAACACAAGTCAAGATGAGGGGGAAGGTTTGTTTGTTTGTGTTACTATAGAAAAGGAGTACACAGAGCTGGATAAGTATCCTCTTCAGAATCACTGAGTAGATAAAGTAAAATGAATCTAAGCAATTTCAAAACATGTTTCTTTATTTAGATTCCCCTTAGCCTTTGCATAGCAGCACCTATTCTTTCTGCCGTCTACATAGAGACAACAAATGTACACACACACTTTACAACATACTAACATAAAACACTATAATATGCATTTACTGCAGGTAAGAGCTTAACAACTGGCATAGTCTAAGAAAAAAAAAACAATGAAAATTGAAAGACTCATGCTGTGATATCATTTAATATGAAACCCTAACAATTACACACCAAAGTTCTTGCTAACTCAGTAATACGCTTTCACCATTTTTAAAACCACTTATATTAAGTTGCTGTGTGCTTCGATTTGAATCGGAGGTGTGTTTTTGCATTTCTTTGAATGTTATTGTGAATTATGATCGGCAAGTATTTTTGTGTTTATTTGTCCTTGCTTTTCAGCCTCTCATTCTGAATTATTGACTTTTAAGTTGTTATTGATTACACAGGTCTGCAAAAAACAATCATCTGCATGAGATATTAGAGGTAAATTTTATGTTTTTTAGGGTGCTGAATCCAAAAAGTATCTCAATTTCCCTCCATCATGTACAGTTTTTTTGCAAAACATGAGGAGTATTGACCCTAGCAATTTGTCTCTATCTTTGGAAAGGCCTAAATCTCTTACTAGATCTTTAAGCTCGTTCCGAGGAAATAGTTTGGGTCCCTCATTAACAGAAAAATCTGAGATAGGTTTGTCCTGGTGAGGTAATGTGTCGCTGTTCTCACAATCACTCCAGATATCATCCAAACTTAAAGGTGTGTGTGGAACTGGTATTTCTGAGGTATGAGGCACTGGATGAATAGCTAAACTAAGGTTTGGGTAAGATATGTTGTTTTTAGTTTTAGTATTAAAGGCTCTCATATCTACCTAACAGAAATAGCTATCAGTAGTGTGGTTTTGCTGTTTATGCAACATCATGGGAGTGTAAAAAAGAAATGAGTTTTTCTTACCCTCAAACCACAAACAAAGATCTTCCTCACATCTTCTATACACCTTATGAGGAGCCCATGGTCTGTCTCACTGTATTTGATTAGTTTTAGCTGTGTCTTGTTACCCCGGAGTTTCCCTTCTCTTTGATGTACTCGTGTGTCTAATTAAAGTTTTGGTTTGTCTTAGATCTCTGTTGCATCATATAATCGTCCTGTCATCTCAGGTCTGCATTTTTGTTTTACCTGGACTTAATCTTTCTGCTGTTGTCTGGGATTAGAAGCTTTGCCTAAAAGTAGGTCTGTAGCAGTCCTTTTGGGTCCTTTATTCCCACACTTTGACAAAATTTCATTTGTTTTATTTATTTATTTATTTTGCAGTACAGTTTACTTTTTTCGTTATGATTTTCTTATTCAGAGTTCTTTAACTTTTAGTATATTTGTCAGTGAGATTTCTGCCATCCATTAGTCCATGTTACTTTATTTCCTCAATGAGGGAGTTTTTCCTTCCCACTGTTGCCAAAGTGCTTGCTCATAGGGGGTCATTTGTTGGGTTTTTTCTCTATGTATTATTGCAGGGTCTACCTTACAATATAGAGTGCCTGGAGGCAACTGTTGTTATGGTTTGGTGCTATATAAATAAAACTGAATTGAATTGAACCACAGGGGCCGTAAATATCTATAATGGTACAGGTTAGCCTACAGAAGTCTAAAATCCAGGCTGTAATTTATCAGTTGCTTTATTTATTTCCTCTCCAATTATTGATCAGATTAATGGAATCAGGTGAGGTGGGTTAAGCTACTGTGCACCTTGGGGTATAACATCTGTGTCTCCTGATGTCTCAACTCGTATTTTTAAAAAACACTCTGGCTTTTTAAGTTGTAATTACTCTCACTGCAACCAGTCCATCTTTCAAATACCATGCTATTTTGAAACAGCATAAACAAGAAAAAAAATATCCCTACACCTTGAAGCTCATTGATTGCTATATGTTTTAGTGTGTCTGTGGCTGGTTTGGAATTAATGCACATCTTTAGACTCAGCAAGAAAAGCCGAGCAACCAAAAAACTATTGAACAGAAAAATCATGCAATCGCCAGGCCTCAGCCGGCAGATTTGAAATTTGAATTCATTTTGGTTTAATAAATAAAAAAAGAAAAGTGGCTTTTTAAGCTTCAAAAAATCCTGCTGTTTTGAAAATACAAGAAAAAACTAAAGAAAAACAGAAACAAGATATGTGTTTCGGGGGGGAGGGGGGTTGGGTTCCCAAGGACATTAGGATTGGTTGTTATGTGTTGGTTATGAAACATGCCCTTCTTGAAGAAAATAAACACTGCCGGGAACAAGAAGATTGGTATTATCTTCATTTGATAAGTTAGAAGACAGTGGTATATGACCAGAGAAAGGAGTAAATAGATGAGGAGGGGATGGAAAGGTAATATAGAGGAAGCAATATAAGAAAATGTGGAGGTGGAAGAAGTAGGGTAATTGGTTTATAAGGCAGGAAAAGGAGCACTTGGTAAAGCTGAGTGTTCTTACAGCAAGATGATGCATCACAAACTATTCACTGGCCCTTGGTATCTGTCCCTCATCTTATCACTGTCCTGTCATTTTTCTTTATTACCTCTTTGTCTTATTTTACTAATAGAAAAATGTAATACATTCTATAAGTCCTTCGATACATCACAGTCAGTCATAGATCATAAAGTTTAACATAATTGGCTATACCTTGACTACAAATAAGAGCCTCTCATCTGTCCTACACCAATAACAAAGCCACTAGCAGCAATTCATAAATAAAGCACTCCTCATAGCTTCAATCATATGAGTCCAAACTGTAGTGCTGGTATTGCTTTAGTGTCAGATCGATGGTAGAACCAAGCAAGATCGTTTTTCCCACCAGCTGTTGAATTATTCAGCCCACGACTTCCTCTGGGGAGATTCCTGCTCTGCCTGCCAGACAGACACAGCGAGCTCACAGCCTGGCAGGGAAGCTTGGGATTGTCACAAAATTCCTACCAGCACGGTCTGTACTGTGTCTGAAGACAACAGAGGTCATGTAACAGACAACAGAGCATACTGGATAGTTACAGCCCTGATAACAAATGCACTTTATTGAACGCTTATAGTTTGCATCATCCGTTTTTTGTGACCTGAAAAATAGTATGTGCAACTTTTAAAAGTGTCACTTATGCTTTCACTGCAAACACAAATCAGCTCTGGTCTTTTTTCCCCAATAAACAGTAGAAAGCATCTGCTTCTCTCCAATTGAAAAACGACCAAGGAAGTTCCAGCTCTCTAACTCTACAACTTCATGCAAATGCAGCAAGATTCTTGAGATGAAAAGCAAAATGCAAATGAGAGCAAGTCCATACTGTAAAACTAATATCCAGGGGGAAAAAGTTTGGAAACTGCTTCAGAGTAAGCCATTGTAAAATGTGCATCAGTGAAGTGTGTCACTGTAGAGTGAAGATTTCATTGTCAGATGTCCACCTCTGCCTGCTCCTAAGACATGTTCTTTTAGCTAATGAGCTACACTCGATTTCACAGAGACACAAACAACACACACACATCTTAATATTAAGAGTGAGACTCTTTCAAATCTGCGAAGCTTCATTTCTTCCAACAGGTTTTAATCCAAAGGTTAACAGGTTAACGGGCTAATATTTAGAAGGCGACCACACACACTGCACAAGTTAAACAGAGACATTATTTTCCTGATTTTTAATCATTTTAGAATTTAATGTGTTTAAGCTACTGTAATCCATCCAATTCTGTATAGACAGACACTTTATCGGGTCCACTTTTTTACTATTAGGTTACCTTCAGAACTGCCTTAATTCTCTGTAGCATACATTTAAAAAGGTGCCGTGGTCATTCCTCACAGACTATGGACCATAGTGACCACGTCACACAGTTGCTGGAGATTTGTTTCTGCAAATCCTTGATATCATTGTCCCATGCCATAACAGCCAGATTGGACTGAGATTTGGTGACTGTGGAGACCGTTTGAGTACAGTGACGAAACTGCATTGTTCAATGAACCACTTTAAGATCATTTGAGCTTAGTGACAATGTGTGTAATCAGCATCAAAGATAGGACACTGTGGTCATAAAGAGAACATAGGGCATAGTCACCAACAATACTCAGGTAGTTTATGGCAAGAAAATGTGCTCCATGCCATTACGTCACCAGCAGTGTGACACAAGGCAGGCTGGATTGATGCTTTCATTGTGTTAAAGCCAAATTTTGACTCTGCCATCTGAATGCTGCAGCAGAAATCAAAACTCATCAGTTCAGGCAACTTTCTTCTAATTTTATGTTCTCCATTTTTTGTGAACCTGCTTGAATTTTAGCATCATTTTTTCTGTTCTTTACAAAAAGGAACGGCACCTGGTGTGAACATCTGCTGCTTGTGTAACACGTTGTGCATTCCCGGATGCTTTTCTGCATACTTTGGTTGTAAGTGGTTATTTGAGTTATTGTTTTCTTCCTACCAGCTCAAAACAGTTTGGCCATCTCCTCTGAAATCCAACATCAAGAAAGCACTTTCTCCCATAGAACTGCTGCTCGCTCGATTTTCTGG